>JBDJHY010284932.1:0-10153 GCA_039654485.1 Withania somnifera
ACTTGGGGCAACTGCTGAAATGCTCTAGAATGCAAAACGTTGCATATTTATCATATATGACCATGAGGGTCATTACAGAGATAATAGATGTTAAAATTAGATAATTGAATATGAATTGCAACTAAGACGAGATCTTGTACTTAGTTGGCTCACGTGGTTAAATAGGGGAGACATATACAATGAATTTATACTAAGTCATCACAACACAAGTCAATCAAAGTTGTTGTGTGATTTGTATAGATAGAAATAAGAGGAGTATACATCCCTAATGCATAATTTCTACCCCAGAATCAACAATTAGAGAAGTATATAATGTCTATGGAAACATGCAATCATGCATGGATGTGTGAAATGCATGACAACACTTTCTATTTCTTCCCAAGTCTCATTTAATTTTCCATAGTTAAAGTATAGAATAGTATAAAACCAAACCACTTATATTGTTACACACAATTGCATAAATATTGAATAGCCTACATAACATCAAGTCCCTGAGGGTTAGATATCCGACTCGAAAAAGCCACAATATTACTTGTAAGACCACATACACCTACGTATTCTCTTAGACGTAACAAGTTTTTGGATCTGTTGTCAGGGACTTGGAAATTAGCAAGTTTTTTATTCGTTTAAGATATTTTGTATTATGCAATTTTTAATGAATTGGTCTTAGAAGATTCCATTTTATTCAAGCATTGATTACTGCTAATCTGGCATAGAAAAGAGACTTGGTGGAACCATTTCAAGAACCAGAACGTTTCTTACATCAACATCAAAGAAATAAGGAATTCTCTTATCTAGTTCCACAACATCAACTAGATTAGCCACCAGTTGTAGTGCCTGCTAAAATGGAAGTTGCAAGGAAAGTCCAGGAGGTGGCTATTCCAAGGGCCACAAATGCTACCTCTACTTTACAAAAACCCAAACCTGGAGGTAGATTTGAGCTGAGCTAAATGTGGTGCAGCTCTTGCATACTAGCGGGTAGTTCACTGGTCTCTTACATGAGGATCCACAATAGCACTTCAGAATTTCCTTGAGAGCAGTGACACTTATATCCCAGAGGGAGTTTCATCGGATTATGTAAGACTTACTTTGTTTCCATTCTCCTTGCTAGGTGGTGTAAAGCGGTGGCTAGCTGCAAAGACACCAAATTCTATTTCTACATTGGAGGACTTAGCAAGGAAGTTCCTAATTCATTTCTTTCCATCCGGAAAGAAAGAAAGGTTGAGGAGTAAAATCCTAAGCTTTAGAAAGAATCCTGGAAAAAATCTCTACCAAGATTGGGAGAGGTTTAAAACATTGCTTAGAAGTTTTCCTCACCATCAGTAGTCCAATGAGGTGTTGTTGCATACCTTTATTGAGTCACTAGAACCAAACTCCAAAATATTTCTAGATTCAGTAGTAGGGGGACAGGCCTTGAAGAGAACTTATGATAAGATGTACACTTTATTGAATAGGATTTCCATAGGTAATCCGGATTGGAATGGAGATGTATCAAGAACTAGTGGTAAGAAATATATTGTAGAGGCTATGGAAATAGAGGCTGTTACAGCATTATCAACACAAATTTCATCCTTTCAAAACATATTTTTGCAGGCTTCCGGGCAGCAACAACAGAAGACTACAAGGAATGTAGTCCAATCTCAGGTTGTAAATTTATGTAAGACATGTGGTGGAGGTGATCATACATTTGAAGTATGTGGGGAAAATATTGATTTGGTTGACTTCATGGGAAATGCACAGAGAGGTGCATGATAGAAATATTATCGTAATACTTACAACTCAAGCTAGAAAACCACCAAAACTTCTCTTCGGGTGGCAATCAAAACCAACCACATCAACAGAGTACAGGTCAGTACAGAAATCAACAGTCAAATCAGCAGCAAGACCAAGTTTAATCAGTATAATTATGGTAATTCAAGAATGTAAATCCCGGTAATATTACGGAAGAGATGCTTAAAAAGTTGCTAGAAGGGAAGGCACATGATAGTGAGAGGCTAGCTAGAATGGAACAAGACTTGAAAAAACAACAAATGGCAACACATTAACTGGAGAAGCAAATGGGAAAATTGGTTGTGGCGTAAAATAAAAGGCCCCAGGGGGTTCTTCTAGGAACCACAAACCAAAATCCAATACATGAAAATGCAGTGACAACGAGAAATGGGTTGTAGTTGAAGGAGCTAGTGCCTCAAAAGGCAGGTCAATTAAGAGAAGAATTAAAAAGAAATAATGACAATATAGACAGTGGCAAAGTAAAATAAACTAATTCTGGGGAAGAAGCATCCGTTGTGAGACCTCCACCAATATTCCCTTAACGATTTAAAAACATAAAAAAGAAGAGGGATTCCAAAAGTGTAAGGAATTGTTGGGACGGGTTCATATTAACTTGCCTTTGATTAATATTTTGTAGGGAATTCCCAAGTATGCTAAGTATGTAAGGAACATCATGTCTAACAAAGATCACTTCACTGAGCATGCCACAGTAGCTCTTACTCAAGAGTACACATCGCTCATTCAAAATAGATTACCATAAAGAAAAAATCTGAGCAATTTCACTATTCAAATTACTATTGTCAAGGATCTCAATGTTCGCGGGTTATGTGATTTAGGTGAAAGTATAAATCTCATACCAACGTGACTATTTTAAGAAAATGGGTTAGGATAATCCAAGACCCGCCATAATCATTTTACAGTCGGGTGATCGCTCCTTAGTCATACCTCTTGGTATAGTGGAGAACGTGTTGGTGCTAGTGGTATCATTGATATTTCTAGTGGACTTTATTATTTTATATTTCAAGCCATATACAAAAGTCCCATTTATTTTGGGGCATCCATTTCTAGCCACTGGTCATGCATTGATTGATGTGGCTGCAGGGCGACTAACTATGAGGGCACATGATAAAGTAAAAGTATTTGTTGTTTACAAATCCTTAAAGTTACCTGCAATATATGAGGAATTGTCTATAATTAAAGTGTTTGATGCAGACGATGAATTGGCATTACCTGTTACTAGTGATCTTCTAGTAAGAGAAATTATGGGTCAAGAAACTGAAAGAGATGTTGAAGCTTACAAGATGATCCATATATTAGATCTTTCTAGTGTCTATGCAAAGCAAAGAGAGTATGAGCCACTAATAGGCCACTTGGGACTCCTCCAAATCCATCTGTTGAAGAAGCTCCAATATTGGAGTTAAAATTCTTGCCTAGCCATCTGAAGTATACTTTCTTGCACGAAAATGAAACTTTGCTAGTTATACTAGCTGTTGAATTATCTGAGGCACAAGTTACTGAAGCTCTAGTAGTGTTTAATAAAAGAAATCAGGCTATTGGATGGAAAATATCTGATATTCAGGGTATCATTCTTGCATTCTGTATGCACAAAAATTTAATGGAAGATAACAATAAACCAAGAGTACAGCAACAGTGCGACTGAATCCACCGATGAAAGAGGTGGTGAAAAAAGAAGAAACAAAATGGACAGATACAAGAATTGTGTTCCCCATATCCAACAGCAAATGGGTGAGTCCAGTGCAGAGTGTACCCAAAAAGGGAGACATGACTGTGGTGACTAATGACAAGGATGAGCTGGTTTTGTGCTCGTACAGTAACTGGGTGGAGAATCTGCATGGACTATCTTAAACTTAATGAGGCAACTCACAAGTATCATTATCCCATTTCCTTCATGGATCAAATGTTAGACAAACTTATGGGTTAAGATTATTTTTTATTTCTGGACGGATGTTCACTAGCTTGTTTGGTACTTATACAACACATACCCTCTAGGTTGTGTGATGTTCCTGCTACCTTTTAATGATGCATGATGGCTATTTTTAGTCATATGTGGATGAGTTTGTTGAAGTTTTTATTGATGATTTCTTGGTTTATGAGGATTCTTTTAAAGTTTGTTTACAGAAACTAGATAGGGTCTTAGCGAGGTGCGAAGAAAGACACTTGTACTGAATTGGGAGAAATGTCACTTCTTAGTGAAGGAAGGAATTTTCCTTGGTCACAAGGTTCCCAAGCTTGGTTTAGAAGTTGACAAAGCAAACACTAACGTGATTGTGGAGTTACCATACCCTATTACAGTGAAAAGGGTGTGGAGTTTTCTAAGGTAGGCAGGGTTCTTTCAGAGATTTATCCTTGACTTCTCAAAGATCTCTCAGCCATTGTGCAGATTTATTAAAAAAATGCAAAATTTAAATTCTCTGTTGAGTGTTTGAAAGCCTTTGAACATCTGAAGAAGACACTTACTGAATGTCCTATATTTGTCACTCTCGACTGGGAGTTGCTTTGGAATTAATGTGCAATGCAAGCGACACTGCTGTGGGAGCATTTTTGGGACAAAGTAAGGACAAGATCTTCTGCTCCATTTATTATTCTAGCAAGTCTCTTGATGCCGCTCAGGTCAACTATACAGTCACTGAGAAGAAGACGCTGGAATTTGTTTATGCATTAAAAAAATTTAGGGCCTACCTAGTAGGAACTAAAGTGGTAGTGTATATCGATCATGTTGCAATTTGATATTTATCTAATAATAAGGATGCAAAGTCACGGTTGATTAGGTGGATTTTTTTGCTTCAGGAGTTTGATCTTGAGATTCACGACCATAAAGGTTGGGAAAATTAGGTGGATGATCATCTGTCTAAATTGGAAAATCATTTGCACATTGAGGAGTAAAGGCAGATTAGGGAAGAATTCCCAGATGAATAATTGATGAACATATCAATACAACAGTTACCATGGTACGCAGATATAGTAAATGGTGAGTAGGGGTTTTCCACATGAAGCCACCAGTCAGCAGAAAAAGCGACTAAGCCACAACTGTAAATTTTATTTCTGGGATGAGTCATTTTTGTATAAGAAAGGACCAGATCATCTTATCATAAGGGGTGTGCCAGAGTGTGAAATGAATGTATTCTGAATAAATGCCATGCTTTTCCTTATAGGGGAAATCATGGAGGAGAACGCACTGCACACAAGGTACTTCAGTCAGACTTTTTTTGGCCTTCATTATTTAAAGATTCTAATGCTTTTGTGAAGAAATGTGATCAATGTCAGAGGACGGGGTCAATCTCAAACGTCACGAGATGCCTTTGAACAATATCTTTGAAATTAAAATCTTTTACGTATGGGGTATTGATTTCATGAGGCCCTTTTCCCTATCTCATGGAAATAAGTACATTCTCATAATAGTTGACTACGTGCTTGAATAGGTGAAAGCAACTGCGCTACCCACAAATGATGCGATACTGGTACTAAAGTTCATGAAGAAGAAGATCTTTACAAGATTTGACACCCCACGAGCTATTATTAGTAATGGTGGGTCACATTTCAAAAATTCATGATTTAAAGGTTTGCAGAGAAAATATGGGGTGACGCACAGGTAGCCACTACCTATCACCCCCACACTAATGGGCAAGTGGAAATGATGAATAGGGAGATAAAGCAAATTCTCCAAAAGATGGTAAATGCACAAAAGAAGGATTGGGATGAGAAGCTTGATAATGCCCTTTGGGCATATAGAACTGCATACAAAAATCGTATAAGTACTTCTCTGTATCGGTTAGTGTTTGGGAAAGCATGCCATTTGCACATAGAGTTGGAGCATTCAGCGTATTATGCTATCAAAAGGTTGAATTTTGACTTCAAGGCATCCACGGAGAAGAGGATGTTGTAACTACATAAGCTTGAGGAGTTCAGGCTCAATGCTTATGAGAATGATAAGTTATACAAGGAGAAAACAAAGAAATGGCATAATAAGCATTTGATAGAAAGATCCTTTGAGCCGAGACAGCAAGTGTTGCTATTCAATTCAAAATTAAGGTTCTTTCTAAGGAAATTACGCACCAAGTGGATAGGGCCATCCAAGCTTGTAAGTGTTATGAAGAATGGAGCTGTAGAGATCAAAGATTATAAGTCAGACCAAACTATTTTGGTCAATAGACAGAAGGTCAAGCATTATTGGCCCAGTGCTGATCATGGGGGACATCTATCAATATGGTGCATGTGTGATATTGAGTGGGTTATGTCACGATGTTAAATAAGTCTCTACTCAGGAGGCAACCCGTAATTTATATTCTAATATGTACTTTTTTATGTCTTTTAATGATTTTTCTATTGGTTTTTAGGTACATGAAGATATGGAGGCATAAAGGTAAGTTATATGATGGAAAATGTGATAAAAAAAACCAAGTACGGGTCCATCACGATGGCTATCATATCGTGATGAACATTGTTATTATCCACTAGAATGCCAGAGTTCCATTATAGTACACATCACGACATAATGCACATTGTGACTCAACTCTGGATAGGTGAGAGTTCCATCACAATACACATTATGACATGATGCATGTCATGATACAACTCTGGATAGCTAGAAGTTACATTATGATACTGGTTGGTAAAACACTCCATCACATTACAGATCATATCCTGATGGAGTGATATTTTTTTAGAGATTCATTTTTACCTACTGAATCAACCCAACCTGGGTAGGTTATTTAAATACACACCCAACCCTTATTCCCCCTTTTTTCTTCATTATTTACACCCCTTACTTTCTCTCAAAACCTAAGTCTTTTCCTCTTCTTTCTACCTTCAACTCTATTAACGTTTAAGGTAAATCATCACAAATAAGTTTTCTAATCTCTTCCCTTTTATCTCTATTGAATTTTAGTGACTGGGCATATGATTTCTTGCTTACCTTGGCCATTATTGAGCATGAAACTTGATGTTAATGAACCACCATTATTGTGCCATGGATGGTGTTAAAGAAGCACTTTTGGTTATGTTGTGTGTGCAACACGAGTTTGTGGTGTGGTGGAGTTAGTAGTATGAATTATTTATGATTTTGGGATCGAATTTGCTTGAATACACTATTAGGGTTGATAATGGTGTGGACCATGAGGTTTCCATGTCTTATTTGTACATAGTTGTGGTGTAGGTAGTTTTTTTAAGTTATTAGAGAGTAATTAGTTCATTTTTGCCTACTTGTAACATATATTGCATACAATTATTGATGTAATGGGTTTGAGTGGAGCACTTGTGCACATTGAAACTTTGCTAATTCTTATTGTGAGAAGGAATTCTGAGTACCTGGAATACTATGAAAAGTAAGAATTGTGATGTGTCTCGAATTCGTTGATGTGATAAGCAGTTAATTGTTAAGTGTGGGGTGGTATACACCATCCTGCCATTGTGTATTATATATAGTGTATGCTTTATATGAATGTGTGGATGACAATGGTAATAATAGGATGAAATTTGGAAAGTTTAACAAAGTTCCATTGCCATGTGCAAAGGATGATTGAGTAAGATATCGTGAATGCATGTATAAACAATTGGACTTAAAATGTAATAGATAAGGGAAGTCTGATCTACCTTATATATTGAGTGTCAGTTGTGATATGCTTAGAGCTTAATTACACCATCCATAAATGTGGCCTTATGTGTTTTCTTGTGGCTATGCTAACGTATTTACCCTTTTGACAAGAGAATGCCTCCAAAAGCAAACAGACCAGTCCATGCTCGCAAAGTTGTTATGGTCTATTCGATTTCAGTTCATGCAAGCTCTAAATGATCTCACATCACGTATTTTAAGGAGCCACCTCTTGTGGCACCTCCTAGGGTGAGGCATCAATAATTTGGTGTTGCCTCTGTGGTGGATTCAGGAAAAACCTGGTACAAACAAAATTCAAGCGCCAAGTATCTCCCAGTAGAAAATATTGATAGGGCAAGCTTAGCTATAGACTTCCCCAGATCTTCATTCGTGCACGGTAGTTAGGTTTGGATTTCATATTTGATGACTAAGGTGGATGCAATATTAACTTGGTCATGGATTTTTGCACAAATTGTAACCCAAAAGAAACTAACAAAGTCAAGGTGCAAGGGCGCACATTCTGGGTGACGGATGCTTTCATCAACAATTTACTAAACACCAATCATGAAGCTGACATGGCACCTTTACATGATTTTTGGAAACACCCACCGTACCAACACATTCGCCACACTCTATGTGGTGTTAGATCACAAGCTAGATGGATTCGGAATCCAAATAGGCACCATACTTCCCTTTTATTTTCATACTTCAACAAAGCCTGTTGTTGGTTGAAAATTGTCAACTATTGCCTGATGTCGACAAACTATTATACCACAATCATCCAGAGAAAGTTGTTCCTTATGTATTCCTTGATGACATGTATGGATATTAATATTGGTTGATTAATACATACTGCAATGAAAATGGCAAGGTACCATAGAAGGTGGTGGTACAGTTTTAGGGGCATGATGATGAGGTTTTCAAGAGGTCAGGCTGTTGAAGAAGATCCAGCAGATGCCATCTATCCTCTAATTGCTAAAGTTGTGGATATTACCAAGAGTAAAGTTGAAAATGAAGAGGTAGAAGGATAAAATATGATGCAGCAAAATCGTAATGCTATGCATAAGAGTTATTTCAGCTTCATGTATGAAGCTGAGATGCTTAAGCTGCGGATTGGTGGTAGGCTTGTGACTGAAGAAGAGATAAACTTCGCGCACCAATAGTATCCAATAAATGATCATGCCAGAGCCATGTGTAAGATTGGGCCTGGTTTTTTAGAGACCACAGATGATGATGTACCCTCCGAGGATGAGTACGCGCAGGGTGATTTAGATATAGAGGAAGATAGTGAAGATAATGATGGTGGAAATGTGGGTGATGTTACTGTCTTGGATGGTGAGGATGAAAGCCTACAAATCTCATACCTAGAGGATCTTGAAGAATGACCAGGGAGTTCTTATAGCCCTTGTCTTTTATTTTATCTTGTGCACTAGGGACAGTGTTGTATTTTATGTGTGGGGTAGCACTATAAATCCTTAGTATGTTGATTGTATGTGGTATGTTGCTTGTATGATTTGTTTTATTTTAAATGGTATCTTTTCATGTTGTAATCCTTTTTTTTAATTTTCTTGTTATTATATTTTTAATGTTTCCTTTTGGGGTTCCATAGTTTTTCTTGTCGGCTCTTTTCTAAGGATAGTCCCCTTGATTTGGAGAATAATGTTAATTTTCCTAATTTTCTTTTCTTTTTATTCATAGACTAAGGGACATTTCCCAATGATGAATGGATGACGACCGTCTTGAGGGAAACTAGTCATATATAGGAATAAAGTAGGTGGAGCCTTGCAATGATTGAAAATACTAAGTACATTAGGTATTGTGTCTAAGTTTGGAAAATCAAACACCTCTGAACTAAAATTGAACATAATGAGTAGAATACCTGGATAGAGATGCAAACGATATAACACTTAACACTAATGGAAATGCGGCTTAATAATGGGAGATCATTCAATTTGCGCTTGAATGAAACTCAATTGTTGTGTAACATTAGAAAAACCAATGTGCCAAGTGAGATGAGGATTCTTGCATATTCCATGTTTTGCATCTTAGTCTAGAACTTACCCTGGATGTTTTGAAGCGAAATAAAAAGTGTTGCTTTGATTAGAAAATGATATAGGCCTTTGTTGATATGTCTTGTAAAATTTTAGCCTGTTCAGGTATAATATCACTAGTCATCCCTTCCAACCTATTGCCTATTCTTTGGTAGTCGTAATTTTGCCTAAATCCTTTTTATTGAATCCTTGATTTTGCACCCTGCTTTATTAGCACTAGGATAGAAACTGTGATTGAATTGTAAATCTTAACGAAGGAAAATGGAGAAAAATAGGTACCAATGAGAGTAATATGGTAGAGAGGCCCTCTTGGATAGAATTCCTATACAACAAGAAAATGCACTTAGAAAAAAAAGTGATAAGGAAACAAAGAAAAATAGAAAGTGCTCAAAATAAAAATGGAGAAAGGTAATTCTTGAAAGAAGAAAAAAATAAGATATTTAGTGAGAAAAAGATCTAAGAAATGTCTAAGAACAATGAAGTGCAGAACTAATGGTTGTTGAAGTGTAAAAAGTACGAAGTACTTAGGGAAGTGTGAGTCACTATGATATAGTTTTCCTACCCATCCCTTATTCCAACATTACAACCCATTAAAAGTCTTATTTGATTCTAGTCAAGCATGTTTAATTAGTGGAGATGTATATAATGGGCACACCTATGGTACTTTTTGTATACATGAGAATTCTTTGTGAGAGAGTTATGCATTAATTCTAAAAGTCCTTAA
>JBDJHY010284943.1:0-10153 GCA_039654485.1 Withania somnifera
ACCCCTCCCCCCCCTTTCTCTTTTCTTATTTATTCCTAGGAACAAGCTCTAACTACTAGTTTCTATTGCTGGATGTATATTCTACACCTATTCCTTATGGATCGGCCTCAACCTTGGTTGGATTCTATATTTGACAACAGACCGCTTATGCTTCAAAAGAAAGTGTAGTTTGGGCGTTATCATTCACCACTTTAAATTTACAATCAACCTGTCAAATCTAATCATGTATTGCATATCCTCTTCCTCTATCTCTATCCTAGTTAATAGAGGCAAAACAAACTACTTCAAACAATCCAGGGGGGATAAAACATGGTGACCCAATGTCACCCTATGTCTTCATCTTCTACACGAAACTCCCCTTAAGAAGAATCAATCACGAGGTGGATATCCTGAAATGGACTCTTATATCCATCAGCAGCGGAGGTCCTAAAATTTTCCATCTCTTTTTTGCGAAGATCTGACTCTATTTGCAAGAGAAGACCACAGGAACTGCACTATTATCCATACTACTCTGCAAATATTCTGCTCATACTCAGTCTAGAAAATTAATCTCAGAAAATCCAAAGTTATCTTCTTCGAAAGTTATTTCAATGAGATTGAACAATCCCTTTTTCATATCATCCGCATCAAAGCTCTTAACAACTTTGACATGTACCTGGGGTTTCCTATTTTTCATAAAAAAAAAACCTCTTAAGAGAGACCTTCAATTCATCATTGATAACTTAAACTAAGTTTGTCGGGTAGAAGACAATCCTCCTCAATATAGCTGGGAGAACCACCTTGGCCAAGTCCTCCCTCAACAATATTCTTAATCATGTCATGCAATACATTGATCTTTCTTGTGATGTCCATAAGAGGATCAACATAGTTCTAAGGAATTTCATTTAGGGTACCAATGACCAAAAAAAGTAAAATGCACATAGTTGGCTGGGAAACAATCACCAAAACCAAATAATGGGGGCTGGGAATTCAGAAGGCTGAGGTCTAAGAACCTCACCGTGCTGACTGGATTGACATGGAGACTTGTCCAAAATAGAAACTCCTTGTGGGAAAATATCATCTGGGTTAATTATGGTACTAGGGGGCTAGCAGATAGGAAATCTAGATCTAGGATCTGGAGAAGTATTGCCAAAGGTTGTGATCTATGAAAAAATGCTTCTCAATGGATTGTGCACAAGGGTGATTTAGTTAATTTCTGGTTTAATAGATGGTTACCCAACCAGAAATCCTCTAGGAACCTTATTCAAGGCCCCATGCTACTTCACGAGGACTCCACCAAGGTGTCTTTTACTAGGCAAACTGGATGTTAGGACTTCAGCTCACTCTCTTTTGTCATTCCTGATAACATCTTCCACACCATTAATAACTCCTTCTACCCCCGGACACAAGAGCTACTAAGAATCAAATCATCTGAAGACTCACTAAGGATGGAAAGTTCACCACTAATAGTGCCTACCTTTTCATTAACCAATTAAGAGAGCATGGTGCTACTGATGTTGGGAAGCACTACAATTGGATTTGGAAACTTCACACTCCAAATACAATTAAGTTCTTCTTCTGGCTGCTAAATCACAGTAGACTTCCCATTGGTGATACCCTGAACAACATGGGTCTATCGATAAACCTTAACAGCAACTACTGCAACCACCAGTAAGAGGATGTACATTACATCTTTTGAGACTGCAGTGCAGTGCAAGATTTTTTGTCAGGCTTAATTAAAAATGGTAGCAATACCCAACACATGATCAACACACTAATGATGCCTAATAACTGGCACAATACTTGGTGTACTCTTAAAAACTCTAGCCGTAATAATGTTATCAGCTGGAGTACTCTCATTCCTTTCTATCTCTGGAATATCTGGATAAAAAAAAAATGAAAACCTTTTCAATAACAGACACACTAGACCCATATTCAACAAAGCCTATGCCTCTACTGTTGAGTATGATCAGATGACTGAAAAGGGTCACACTCAAGTGACCAGAACCACCACTCATCTCATGTGGACCCCCCCCCCCACCATAGAGGCACCTTTAAACTTCACGGATGACTCTGCTCTTGGAAACCCCAGGGTGGGAGGTATAGGTGGAGTAGTCAGGACTAGCAATGGTGATCAGGTCATAAGCTTCAACAAAGGTTTCCTGTTGGCCACCAATAACCAAATGAAACTTATGGCATTGTTGGAAGGCCTAAACTTGGTAGAAGCAATCAACCTTCTCCTCATAAAGATCACCATAGACTCCAAGCAGGTGCTTCTTACGTTAAAAAAAGAAACTTACATTATAATGGTTTGATTGATGCATGCAGGGCAAAGATAAGAGCTTTGGGATGCCCAACAATTTGCCACTACTTCAGGGAACAAAATCACGTTACAGACAAGCTAGCTAAGAAAGGAGCCAAGAGGAACCTGTTTTATTAAAACACATGTTTTTGTAGTTCCACCGGTGTATGCCATTGAGGCAGTATGGCAGACACCCTTGGAACTAAATTTAGTAGGGTGGTTTCCTCTTGTAATGTGTATAACGAGCAAGACTCCAGCTCCTTTTAATGGAGACAGACTAATCTGGCATACTATGTTTTTGTTTTATATATATAACTATCGTTAAGTACCAAAAAAACATTACTTTTCCTTTTATAGAATAAAAGTACATGAAAAGAATGGAATCATCCACTTATAATGTTTATTAATTTAGGTGTTTCCTTGAATTATACCTTAATGAAGTAGTGATTAAATATTGTGGTAATGGTGATATTTTGAAATTTTAAGTTTGCTAACTATTGCTCCAATTGTGAGTTTGGAAAGTGGTTATTTAATTAATGTTATCGGTCAAATTGGAAACATAATTAATTCGTAGACAATTAAATATCATGTATTAATATATGGATTGGGTTTAAGTTATATGAACAAATTAATTCTTCCTTCACTTTTACTTCACCCATAATGAACTTTACGCTATAACGAAGTGCATCTTTTATTATAGTATTCATGACTATTAGCATTTTAAAAAAATGGAAAATAATTTAAAGGTTATTAGTTAATATTAAGAGTAAAATAAAATAAAAAGACTGTCATTTAGAATGAAGATGATATCTCACATTGGTGAAGGTGTGATCCCTAACCTCATGAGTTTAAATTCATAGAATAAATTTGTCTTCTTTAGGACATCATTCGTTTTTTATATATTTTTTAAAAGAAATAATAAATAATGATTTAACAAAAGAAAAATACTGTCTTTGGGATGAAGATGATATCCCACGTTGGTGAGGAATGAAATCGCTGGACTTCTTAATATGGCATTGAATTGGCATAGGCAGTTGACTTTGACCCAAAGCTCATTTAACCAATACTATGATTAAAAAATTAAGTTTGGATCTAATTTAATTTTATATATCAATTGTAAAAATAAAATTATCCTAAAATAAGGCACAAGTAGTTGAATTTGTTCAGAAAGTGGAAGAATGGCTTAAAACCCTCACAAGGGTTTTTCTTCGATCATAAACTCCCTTGATACTGAATAAATAAGATCCCGTTCTTTTTAATTCAAAAAGAAAAAAATCGTTTGAAGTGTCAAAAGCCTACCAATTTACAGGAAGTAATGTATATACTTAATATAATAAAACAATGATAAATTTTAGGTGATCTCTTCTCGTAGTTTTATTGGATATAAATATTGAAATACATATATTAATAAAAAGTAACTTATAGCAATAAAATAGTTAAAAAGAGAAAAAGCCATATTGCTAAAGAGAATATCTTTATTTAGGATCATGTTTTTTCTTTTCTAAATGCAATACATTACCTTTGGCAATACTTTATAATGAATGGATGAGGATGATGTTTATTTATCACTGAACATGATAAATAATTAATGGGTCTCCTATTATTCTCCTTGTGATCATTACACTTATTTTTTGTTATCTTCGTATAGAGAGAGCCAATAATAACTAGGAGGAATTTGAACTATTACTGGTACCCAGAAAGTCATGTATAGTACTTTATTATTACCTTCTTGCATTATCTAAAGGATATGTCAAAGTGGATAAATCATAAGAATATGGGAAGAACATCATCCATTAAATTTTGTTTGATCAGTATAGTCATAATAATCTTAATGCTTTTAACTAGTAACCATTAATTATTGTTAACCCCACTAATCAACACTCTATATATATATATAGTATTATATTGCCTAGACTGAAGTGTACCAAATGATGACATAGGCCACACTCCTATATATATATATAGAGTATTATATTGAATATGAGAAATTTGGTTTGAATATTTAGTTTTTGTACTAAAGAAAGCACAATTCAAATTCAAGTTTAGATTAGATTGAATTTTTTAAGTTCGATTTTAGATTATTTGCTTTTAAAATTTTTGAAACTTTAAAACAAACTAAGATATTAATAATTTCAACTTGCCTAATAATTTGCTTAGCAGAATTTATAACTTTATAATATTAATAAGGAGTGAGGTCTCCCTGCTATTTATGTCATGTATTAAACTTTAATTACTCATGAAACGTTCTACATATTTATCCAGATAGTAATCATAACTAGCATAAAATACATGATAACAATACCAGATATAATATGGGTAGGGCAGTAATCTGTTGGACCTTTGAAAATAAAATTATTAGTATGGAACACATTTGATATGAATAAGAGTTAAATATAATGTATAAATATTCCATTCATAATTCATAATTTAAAAATCCAAACCAAATATCCAAAAAAATTAAATTTCGGCAAACTATGCCCACGCCAACTCCTGGTTCTCCAAGTCTTGCCAACTTCTGAGATTTTAATCTTTTTTATTTTTTTATACTCTATCTATCCAACAATTTAAATTACTAAGAATAATTGAGATTTCTCATATATATCACTATTTACATAATTATTAGTTGAGAATAAATTAGTAACACAAAATTTGTAATTTGTGATGACATGAAGTTTCCAGCATCTTACCTCCAATGTATTTGATACGACTTTATTGATATAGCATGGATGCAACATTATCTAACTGTGTAACATTTTTATCTAAAAAGTTACACCGTTTTTTTTTTTTTTTTAATAATCATATATTACATGTTAAATTCTACATTTCCTTTGTATGCTTTATCTTTTTATATGTTGATTTTATTTAATAATAATCGTGAATCTACAACTAATATCTAATAACTTCTTGGCATAGTAATTATGATCAATTTATAATTTTATTTTGATTCTCAAATTATGACATATTTTAAATGAGCCATTAAAACTACAACATATTTTAATTAAGTACTTATTTTACATCTAATTGAGAATCAAAAGAGTGAATAGTTAATGGTTAATTTATTCTGCTACAAATAATTAATGACATTTCAGATAGAAAACTCAAATAATTATTAGTTCAAATATAAAATTTTACTAATTTATATAATTAAAATTATATTATTTACCATTAACTCTATAAGTAATGAAGAAAATAAAACTAAAATATTCAGTATATCAATAAAGAGGAATTATATTGCTTCTGGATAGTAATACACTATTTTAGAGCCCAACTATTTGGAGATATTTAAATTCAAAGAGTAACCAATATCATGCTATATAAGTATTCCCTTTAAAGGAATTAATTCTCCAAATAAGACTTATGCATTGAGATGAAATAAAGTTTTGACATTTTGATCACATGCTGTTTTGTACTTCTCAAAATATTCCCTAACATTTCGCGTTTACGTAGAATTCAAAAAAAAATATTATTATTTTATTGAAAAATATAAATTTATATAAATATTTTTTTTTAGAGCTGCGAGTGTCATTCCACACTACTTATCTCAGCCTCTCTCTCCCTTCGCCCCTTAGACAACGAGAGCACTATTATTTTAACATAAATATCAATAAAGTTTTTAATGACAACTAAGGAATAATATCATGCCGGACTAGTTATTGTTAGCGTGAGTAATGATGAAAACACAAGTATATAGGTCAATATAATTTCTACACTAATAATTCAATTTTACCACGCAAATAAAATAATTGAGAGAGATAACTTAGTAATTAATATAATTTAATATGTCATTCTATAAGTAATATTGTAATAAGTTACCTACTAGTTATCTCAGACTATCAATCGATGTTAAAAAAAATAAAATTACTTGTAATTTTTTTAAATGACCCGATTTTATAATTATTTTTCATACTGTTAGTGCAGGTAAAGCTTAAACCCGATGTAATATAAGCAACTTGTTCCGACTTAATTAAAATATATGTTTGTACAAAAAAACAAAAAAAAAATGTGTAAGTATATTTTAGGTTGTCAACATAGTACCACAAATATAGTTAATAGTTATTAGCTACTTTTTATTTTTGATATTACATTTGTGTCGGATTCTCAAAAATATATTTTTGAAAAAAAAATGAAACATGTATTCATTGATTTTTGTGCAAAATTTCGAATAACGTATAGGTTATTGGATTCATGGGACAACAACTTATTCATATATTATTATTTTTAAAGAATCCTACATACATCTATTAATTTTTATAAAAGAATTCAAGCAACCTAACATAGGTTATTGGATCTATGGAGCAACAACTTGTCCATGCACCACTCAAGAATATTTGAACTTCAATTAATGTTCAAATTATGGGGTATGGAATAAGGAAAAAATGGTCCACAGCACAAAGCCACAAACTATCTTTGATGAATAGTTGACCTCTAAAAAGGATTATAGTGGTCAGAGTGAAAATTGCAGGGAGGAGGGATCATGAAAATGTGTGATGTGAATTATGATTCAACCTATGAAATTAACAAGGAAAAAAGTGAGTTTTATGAGATATCATTATTAGTTGAGTAATCGTCTGAAAAATTAATTTTAAATATATTATCTAAGCAAATAATTTATCATCCGACATAACATTTTATATGTCTATCATAAATATAAATACGAAAATCAACCAAAAAAGTTACTAAATATTAAGAATTAAAAATTTTAAAGGCCGAATTCATCAAAGTTTAAATGCTAAATTCGTATTCGTATTAGATGGCAGGGGCAAAGTTGGGTGGTTGAACTGAAACCAATTCATCGAAAATTTATAGTATATGAAATCATATTCAACTTTTATGTATAAACAGTAAATTTTGTATCCCTTAATTTTTTTTCCCGTGTGTTTGAATTACCTCAATTTATGAAAATTTTGACGCCATCAAATATAATTATTGGGATTGAAATAATCATAACATCATGTGTAAGTTAATGATTGTTAATTATCGTGGCGATAAATTAAATAACACATAAAGCTATACTAAAAATATATATATTTTAATATGATCGGGGTCAAGTAACCTACATATGTAAACTAATATTCAAGAAATATAAAATTTATTCGGAGAATAATTCTTTTTCTTCAGAAAAAGAATAAATATTATAGAATTCTTTTTTACTTAGAAAAATTTTCATCAAGAAAAAATCTTTAAATTAGAATACAATTATCTAGAATCCTCCATTGTCCCAGCTTATATGACACACTTTCTTTTTTAATAGGTTCTAAAAGAATAATATTTTATATGATTAGTAACAATATAATTTTGAAAAGCCTATTTTAGCCTTAACGAAATAATTTGTAGCTACACAAACATCTATAAATTATTTTAAATCACAAATTTTAAAAGTCTGTACATATTTTTTAAACTTCGTGCTGAGTCAAAATAAAAATAATAACTAATACCAAGTATATTTTCATAAAGTGAGATTTAAAAAAAAAAAAGTATATAATAATTCGTACCATTATTTTATAAGTAAGATAAAAAGATTATTTTTTATAAATTTCTAAATTAAATTAAAGTGTGTTAAATAAATAAAAATTAAAGGAGTATTAAATAAAAACAATGTAGGCATGATTAAATAGTCCCTTTCATTTTGTCTTTGAGTGGTCTATAAATAAGAGTCACCATTCTTTGAATTGTAACAACACTGTAAACTTCACGTGCTCTCTTTTTCTCCTGACATCCCCCCAACTACTCTGTTGTCTGCCAAAAAAACATTAAAAGACCCTTATCCCATTTCTGTTTTTGGAAAACTGTGTAGTCAGTTAGGCCATTATATATGTATGTGCTACTACTCAGCTAGACCTAGGTAGTTAGTTAGTTAGTTAGTAATTAGATAGAGAAAGTAGAAAATAGAGAGTTTAATTTGGTGATTTTAACTTATATGGAGAAGGGAAAGCAAGTGTTTGGTTCCTCGTCTTCATCCTCGTCCTCGTCATCGTCCTCGTCCTCGTCCTTTACAAATGATCTGTTTGGTCCGAAAGAGCCTTCAAAAACGTCCCTCTTTGGTTCCGTTTTTGGTCCACATTCTACGGTACTATTTCATGTGTTTTAATTTAATCGATCAAAAAATTATAAAAATATAATTAAATTATTATTATTTTTTGTAAATTTCACGTCTCAGCTATCAATTATTCATTTTTTTTATTATTACCATGTTTTAATATATACATGGTGATAGTTCATAGATAAAAAGAAATAATTTATAGTTAGAATGTAAAACTCGCAAAGAAAAGACAGAATTTAAGTTTGTTTATGATCATTAACTCTAATTTTTTCAAATACTTTTTATATTTCTTGAAATATTGTTATCATATAATTTTTAAATATGTAAATTTTAATTTTTTAAAAAAAAAATTTGTTTTATCTGAATTCACATTAAACCATTGAAGCCAAACTTTCTCTACTGCATCTTGCATGCATCTCTAGGAGTACAACTCCTTTACTGCATCTTGCATGTATTTCTTCTCAATTTTAATTGATATATTTTTTTTATTTTAAAATTTAAGGAAGTTTATTTTTTATTATAATTTTTTATATATTTTTTGAATATTTAAAATTATTAATTATTTTTATTTATAATATTTTTTATATAGCTTCCAAATATATAATTTTATCTCAAAAAATTTAAAAATTGTACGTCAAAATTCATTATCAAACTAAAGCTATTTAACTGTAAAAAAATAAAATGTGACAATTAATTTTCAATGGAGAAAGTATCACTAATATATTCTTCTCTATTCATGTAATTGTTATGAGTTAAGTTCTCCATCAAAAAAAATTGTTTTAGAAAATAACTATTTAAATTGGTAGAGTAAGGAAAACAAGTAACAAATAGAATTGCCCATTGACTAGAATAATAATTAACAAAAATCCAGAGAATATGTGATGAAATAATTCTCACTCATCAACTTGTTTGTTGCTTGTTCCTTTTTTGCTTTAGAATTTAATTTGTTTTTATTTTATAATTTCTTTTATTTTATTCTTTTGCTTTTATATAACATAGGGACTTGGAAGGAATTCAACTCATTCAGCATCTAGAGGTTTATCAAGAATCCAAGATCCAAAAAACCAGACATGTGGCAATGCAAAATATGGAACTTCAGGTTAATTTCTGCTATGTTTAGCGGTTCCAATTTGCATAGCATAATTTAACTTTTACATAAAATTTAAGAAAAAAAATCAAAAATAATTGAAAGTGCGGTTTAACCTCTTAGGTAAAAAATTACATTATATATATAAGGCATTTTAATTTTTTTTATGTATATTAATAGATTTTGAACCCCCTCAAATAAAAACTAGAGATTGACTTAGTGGTTGAAGAAATTCAAAATTCACCTTGTGGTTCCAAGTATTACATTTTTTTTTTTGAATCCCCTTATTGGAAATCCTAGATCTGTCGCCACTGCATTAGATTTATGAAACTATAAAACTAAGTCCTCAATAATAAATAAAAAAATTAAAATAAAATTATCCCTAAATATTTACAGGTTTAATTCTTTTTTGGCATAATATCTAGTCGTACCTTAAAAGTTGGCCTTAGCTCGTATTTACACGTTTTAACTTTATATATGCACAATATCCATTTAAATTTATATAAAGTTGAACATATTGACAAACACATCCTACATCACATAATTAGGTGCCCTACATCACATAATACAAATCAATTCGAGTTTATCTCATGCGAATTTCATGATCGAAATGTGTGTCTACTCTTTAAACAGTATACAATTTTAAGTACCTACTTGTGCGCACTTAAAATAGGAGGACATAAATGCCAGGTAAATTCAAGTTACAGAGCATGTTATGTATTATAAGAAAACAATATCACATAAA
>JBDJHY010284965.1:0-10153 GCA_039654485.1 Withania somnifera
GATCAACGAGTATCCAGTTTTAGGCTCTAAAACAGGAAATTTGAGATATTTCTCGACTGAGTCACCAGAGATCCGAATTGTCGGTCCTAGCAAGTCATAAATGACTTGGGGCAACTACCGAAATGCTCTAGAATGCAAAACGTCGCGTATTTATCACTACTTCTTCATTCAAGACATCCTTTTCATGTATCGATATTATGGATCAAGATATTTCAATTATCAATATTTCGAGCATCTCACAACCATCGTTTCATAATTCGTCTTGATCATCACCAAGTCATTTATCCCATCACTATCAAGAGTTATCATTATTATTAGACAAGTCTTTCAAGGCACAATTCAATAAATTACATTATTATCGATTTTGGCCTTGCATAGGCATCTAATAGATAAAGTATGTTTATTAACATCGCTCGAATTTTAAGAAGAAAAAATCAATTTCATTCTTTTTCTAGATAAAATAATAACGATAAAGAATCGTTACAACCTTGAAGGTCAGTTTTTTTCTACCGATCATGACTTTCTCCAATTTAAGACTAGTTCTCAATAAATTTTTACTACAATCTCCCTAAACTACCACGCTTATATTAGTTTTATGCTGAAATTATGTGTATTTTATATTACCTCCGAACTAAAACTCTCATATGCTAAACCCCCCACCCCCACCCCCCACCACCACACATAAACACTTCTAAATTATCATATTTTTATATTTAAATTATATCTGGTTTATGTTATTCTTTCCTTTTTCTCAAATTATAATTTTAACGTGTTAAAATTTCTTTGATTTGATAGCTTGCAATCGCAGCCACCATTTTTGGTGTGTGTGTGGAATTGAAAAAATTTGCTAAGTGGCTTTTACAACTGCTAAATGATCGACTAAGGAAAGAGACCTTAAAGAAAAGAAATGATAGTTTAAGAAGAGTTTGATCCATTATTGATATAGTGTGTTAAGAAGATTTTTGTAGTTCATATTCCACCTACCAAAGAAACTCCTCCTCCCACCTAACGCATATCCATATTTATTTTGTGCATAACGTGTGCATTCTTTTTATTTGGATCTCAATATTTTTTTCTTATCTTAGTTATCTATTCTACATTCTGTCTCTTTTTTTTTTAAATAAAATATTATATGGATTAATATTTGATTGATTTTTAAAATTATTACAATATTGTATTGAGATATCTAAATCAAGGTATTTTTTAGTTGAGCACTTCCATTCATAAATCAAAGAAATGGCCGTGACACACTATTTGAAGGGATTGGTCTGACCCAATTCCCTTTCAACTATGGTTATTTTTCCCGCTATGGTACTATGCACTACACGTGACACATCACACATGGTTAGGATTAAAAGCCTGGCTTTTTTGAGCTTAATTTGAAATTAATATTTATTTTATAAAAATAAAGTTTGTAAATAATTATAACTTTTCAATTCTAAATTATTTACATGTATAATTTTAAACATTAAAATTTAATTTTAAATTTTTTCAAATCTGAATTTAATCACAATTTTATGATTTGTAAAAGAAAATCTATTATTTTAAATTTTAAAAAGGATTATATTTATCACTTTACTCTTCAAAAATTTATATATTTCTTTGTTATATTTTTTTAATGTAGTTTCTTTCATCTTTGAACTTTAAGTATATATTTACCCCAAAATGGTTACTTCTCTAGTGCTTATCAAAAGCGTGGGTACCCACACCTGTGAAAATCTTTGACTTACACGATATCTCCGTATTTTCTCCAACTACAAGAAAAAATAAAATAAAATAAAATGATAGACACAATACTTTATTCTCTTCTATCTCCCTTTATTTACTTTTGGCACCTTTATTGTTAGCGCCTACATTAATATTTATTTTTATCAATTTAAATTTGATGTGTGGGTACGCACATATGTGTTTATATTAAAATATATAATTTTAAAAAAAATTATTAATACTTTTATTGATGATTTTAACTATAAGAAAATATTTAAGTATTTTTTTAATTTAAAATAAAATTTATTTAATTTGAGATTGAGAAGTATTTAACATACTCTTTAAATTTCTTATATTTTTCAACAAAATACCAAATGTTATTTTATTATCTTGTTTGTTGACAAGAGTAATTGTAACTTGCTGCAAGTATTTGTCCAGTTATATACAATAACAGTCTAGCTATTGTTGAAGCAAAAATAATTATTAACTAACAAAAGATCATATCTTTCAATTTCTATCACCATTAATTAGAAGTAAAATTTCACAAACTATACACTACATACTCACATTTTCTTGATGAAAGTAACTTTATAATTGTATGTTAGCACGACAGTAAACATAAAATGCTTAGCCTTGTAAAGCCTAATAAGATCTTACACAGAGGTATATGGTTGCGAAATTGTACTCCTGATTATTCTTGTTTTGTTTCATTTTGTAAGATCATTAACATTCACTGGTGAAAGTATAGCTTTCAACAGATATAGCCTCATAGGTCTTAGAGTTTAAAAATAGAAATTAGACTTTTCTTGTAGAGCCTTACTTATTTTCTAATGTTTGGTAAGTGAGAAGAAACTATTATCCCAAGAACATTAAGGTATATAATTTAAGAAAATACTAATGACACTAGAATCGACCCTAACTACCCATTCGGTATGGGACACGACTCCCAATCCCGACCGAAATTCAAATCCTAATTCTGACATCAATTACCACTCTACCCCGACCCCTATTTAAGAACCAACTCTTAAGCCTGACCCAATACATGGGGCTTAGGATCTGACCTTGACTTAGGATCCGACTTTCGATTCCAACTTCGACATCGACTCGTGATTCAAGTACCGAGACCAACCTTGCTTCTCCACTCTTGATCTAAAACCCTACTTTGACTCTGAGATTGTTACTTGACCCTAACTCGATACCCGACCCCGATTCTAGACAGAACCTTGACTCTCAACTCAAGATCTAAATACCGATGGAGATTTGACCCTGACTTCTACGTTGAGATTTGATCCGCAACCTTGACTCCCAATATTAGACCTAAACCCGACTTAATATTCGAAGTCCGACCCACGACCCTGACTTAGTACCTCACCAAATTTCCAACTCGGGATTTGATTTCCAACTCAAGATCTGATCCTATTCTTAATTTTTTTTAGGATTCGATCATCGACTCTCAACCAGGACCCAACACTAAATCTCAATTCGAGACCTAACTCGAGATCTGACCCCAATTATCGACTCGGGATATGATCCCTGACCACTATTCCTGATTAAAGACTTGACCTTAACTCCATACTGAAGACATGACCTGAACTCTTAACCCAAAACTTAATCCAACTCCCGACTCGTGACCCGACTTGGGATCTGACTCTTGATCCGAAACCCAATCGCGACTCTTGACTTGGGACCCAACCTTGACTCCCGACTCGAGATCTGATCCCCGACTCTGATTCTTGATTCACTACTCAATCCTGATTTTCGATCTAGGACCTGATCCCGACTCGGGATCTGATTCTTGATCCAAAATCTAGTCTCGACTCTTGACTTGGGACCTAACCCTGACTCCCGATTCGAGATTTGATCCCCGACTCTGATTCTTGATTCATTACTCGATCCTGATTTTCGATCTAGGACCTGATCCCGACTTGAGATTCGATTGTCGATCCCAACTCTCTCCTAGCTCTTAATTTGATCCAACATTGGGACTTGATTCAGGCTCGAAATTATGTGAGTGCAGAAAAATAACCTGAATTAAAAATAAAATAAGAAAAAAATTAATTTATTAATATGTATTTAACACCTTATATAGACCTAAAGAACAAAGATATTTCTGGTGTGAATTAAAAATGATTGAAAACCTCCTAATAACATTAAAAGTGAATTTTACTATAAAACAATAGGATTCTGTGCAGGCCAATAAAATCCATGTCCCAGCTATTTACTTGCAAGCATTCTGCTACTCCTATGATTTTTATTTTTAATCTTATAATAGACTTGGCACCAATTAACTTAACTAAATAAATTATATACCTTATTATATTCATAGAAAATAAGGAGCCAATGAATTTGCCGCAAAGCAAATGTCAAGCATCATTGTAAAATAAAAAACAAATAACTTTTTTTTAAAAAGTCCAAACTTAATATTATATATGAGACCCACGATGATAGCTCTCTTTGATTTTGAAAAAGAGAGATTTAATTTTTTTTCCACTGAGCAAAAATTTCTTACACAAATCAAGAAAGTCTAACATACACTAAGTGAAAAAATAAAATAAAAAAATAAAGAAACTCTATTATCATAATTTCTGAAAACATTAAATAATGATATACTAAAGCCCGGTTTGATTGATTCATATTGCTTAATGAAGTAATGCACAATTTTTACTCTCTTTTGTTTAAATTTAAAAGAGATAAAAATTTTAAGCCATTTTTTCTATTTTCTTTTCAATTAATTAATTGAATTAAATCGAAAGAGTATAATTTTTCTTTCTTTTGTTCAAATTAAAGAGATGAAAAAACAGTTAGTCATTTTGTGTTTTTTCGTTTCCTAGAATTAATTAACCAGTATTAATAATTATGAAATTTAAGTGAATGTAATTTCCCAAGCTAATATATTTATCTCCTAAAGAAAATAAATAAAATATATACGATGTTTATGTAAGATCATCTCTATTACTCCAAAAAACTACTATTAGATAAATTTCACTTCACCATGCAAAAGTTAAAAGTCAGTTTCATTAAATAATACAACATATATACCAGAAAATAGTTTAGATTGGAAAGAGAAAAGTAGAGATTGAAAAATATTTTTTCTCTCAAAACAAATTGTTTCTTGACATAATTATAATGATTTGTTCCTTTTTTATCCAACAATTCAAGGATAATCTCTGCCCTTCAATCCTATTTAAATTATGAAGTAGAAACAAGCACAAAAAATTGGCTTCTAAAGAAACTAGGGCAACTTTTCCAGGAGCAAAGTGGGAAATGTATGGTCCTTCTCTTTGTTAGGCGTCAGGTTTTATTTAAATATCTATGTAATAGTAGGTCTCGTAGCTTGAAGAGACAGATACTAATTAAGTTTATGACCTTAAAGGGTGCTAACCTTCCGCTATCCATGTAAAATTGGCTACAATAGTTTTATAACAAAGAGATCCACGGATTCCTAAATTTATAAGCAGAGCAAATAATTCTAAAGATTTAATTGGCTAAAATAGTTCTATAACAAAGAGCTCGACGGACTCCTAAGTTGATAAGAAGTTCTTAATGACATAGTTTCCTACTTTAATTTAAATTTGTTGGTAATTTTCTTTTTTTGACAAATATGGTAAATTATAAAGAAAATATAGTTAATTCAATATTATAAATACACCATACAATAATTAGAGAAAAAAAAAAGAGTAAAAAAACGAATTTGTCTACTGCAAGATTTTTTGTGAAGAGCAAAATGTCCAAATATCATTTCTAAGGGCATTCACACACACACATTAAAGAGTACACACAAAAATCAGACTCTTTTTAGTTTTAATTTTACCAAAAAGAGCAATCATGTTCGACGAGAAAAAATTATATATTTCATGTGAAAGAATTATATTAGATGACTAGTTACCAATATTATTGTTAATTTTTTGAATTAGTGAATTTATTTAACACAACAACATACCCAATATATTCCCATAAAGTAGATTGTACGCAATCCCTATCACTACCTAGGAGGTAAGATAGAGAGGTTGTTCCCGAAAGACCCTCGGCTAAAAAAATAAAAATCCAGAAAATATATATAACAAAGGTACAACAAAACAAAAAAAGAGAAATGAAACAAAATAATATCAACAAACAAGCTACTCAAGGCAATCACCATAATCAAGTATTCCAACTCCTAATATGGAATACAAAACAAAGCAAACCTATCTAGTTACAAGCATGGACTCCAAACTACTAACCTACTATCCTAATACGCGACCTCCATATCTTCCTATCTAGGGTCATGTCCCCGGTAAGCTATAGATGCTCCATATCATGTCTAATCACTTTCTTTCAATACTTTTTCAGTCGATCCCTCCCTCTTTTGAAATCATCCACAGGCAATCCCTAACACCTCCACACTGGGGCATTCATGCCCTTCCTGAGCACATGCAGAAACCATCTCTTCCCCATTTTTTCCTCCATCGAAGTCACCCACACGTTATCTCTAATAATCTCATTCTTAATCCCATCATTCCTAGTACGCCTACACATTCATTGCAACATCCTCATCTCTACTACCTTCATTTTTTGGATGTGAAAACTTTTGACTGACCAACACGCTGCTCCATACAACATAGCCGGTGTAACCACTACTCTATAGAACTTGTCTTTTAGCTTAATAAGCATTTTTTTATTGTATAGGACTCTAAAAGCAAACCTCCATTTCATTCGCACCGCACCTCATTAATCTTTCCATTTACTTGAATCATAGACCCAAATACTTAAAACTATCTTTCTTAGGAATGACCTGAATATCAAGTTTCACTATCACAACATCCTCATAGGCTCCCTTACTGAACTTGCACTCTAAATATTCCGTCTTGGTTCTGCTTATCCTAAACCCTTTAGATTCAAGGGTTTGTCTTCACACCTTCAACCTAGCACTAACTCCTTCGGGGGTCTCGCCAATCAACACTACATCATCGGCAAATAATGCTCACCATGCCACCTAATAATGAATTCCTCTCATCAGTCAAGTCATTAAAGCGAATAAAAGCGGGCTAAGAATCGATCCCTGATGTCAATACAGGAAAATGCTTTAAATCCCCTCTCATAATCATTACGAGTCTTTACTCCGTCATGCATATCCTTAATCGGCTTAGTATATGCCACAAGAACACGTCTAGACTCCAAATACCTCAGAAGAACCTCCCTAGGAACTTTATCGTACACCTTCTATAGGTCGATAAATACCAAGTGCAGGTCTAATTCCTTTCCCCAAATTGTTCCACTAGTCTCCTTATAAGGTAAATGCCTTCAGTAGTTGAGCATCCTGCCATGAAACCAAATTGATTCTCAGAGATAGTTATAATTGAAACAGTTGATTTGGATTTTTGTGGAGTCTAACCCGTGTGGAAGAAAATTCCATGTGGAAGCAAAATACATTGATGGAAATTGAACTTAGAGAGCAAACAAAAATTTATAGAGGATAAATTTTGCATTTATTTTTTCTTTTCTTATTTTGTGCTTGGTGCCCAACTTTGGTTATCTATAAAAGTATGATCATACTTCATTATAAAGCTATTCCAAATGTCATAGTAAATTCATTGTAAGAGTAGAGAGTTGAGAGAGCAATCTCTTATGTATAATTGGAATGTCTACCATTTCTTTGTTAATAAAAGAAGTTGTTCTTTGGTGGATGTAGGGGCACTTTGATATGAACTATGTCGAATAGTGTGTTTTTTTTGTCTTCTTTCTTTTATTTTTTGCTACGATTTGGTACCAAAATCAAAGTTTTGTATAAATATGCTTTGTGGTTGTAGCACAATCTGAACTTTCAAAAAAGACTTACCATGATCTTTGTATTGCCAGCTACTAAATACTATCCGTAATAGAAGAGGAAATATTAAGACACAATGAATTCCATGAAGCTTGAAATTGATAGACTTAGTGGACGCAACAACTTTAGTATCTGAAAAATTCAAATGATGGTGTTATTTTGGACAAAAAGTTCAATCCAAGATATCGACGAAAAGTACCCTGAAGGTATATCGAATTTCAATAAGGAGAAGATCAAATGGGATGCATTGAGTGTAATTCAACTATTCAAAACATCTTACGTGCTCAACAAAATTAGTACAAGTACTAGAGAGATGGTCTAACAGTTATTGGACAAGATGAAACGATTTTACCAGGACAAATCGATGTCAACAAGAATGTTGTTACAATGACATCTTCACACATTTAACATGGATCCAAGTACTTCATTACAAGATCATATAGATACATTTAATAGATTTTTCATAGACTTACAAATTATCAGAATTAATAAAAATGAGAAGATGCTTTTATGTGTTCCGATTATGTTTATTAACTCTAAAACATCGTGATATTGATAATTTAATGATGTGTATCAAGGATCCCATCATCCTTGAGCAAGTGCGGCAAGTATTTAACTCTTGTAATATGAGGAGGAATTTTGAAGTAGTAAAGCTGACCAAGCCAGTGGGCTCTTTGTGAGAGGTCGGACTAGCCAATAGGGAAGGAGAAAATCAGAGCACAGATCAAAGTCTCATGTGAACAAGAAGAATGCGGAGTGTTGGGTTAGCTGATGTGTCGTGCATTACAACACTTTCGAAGCTTAAAATAATTTTTAAAATATATTTTTAAGCATGTTTATGTAGATATAATGCGTTTTTGTGTATTTTTGCAGTAAAATAGGGTTCAAAAGCAAAATGAGAAAAAAGCTAAAAATTTGCAAAGTATGAATCCGTGAAGCAGATGTACGAGTCGTGATTCCATCATACAAGTCGTATTAATAGCTCGTGAAATCTATTCAGAAAAAGTGTAAAGTTAGGATTAATACCACGACTTGTTTAATAATTAGTGAATTAAAGATTACGAGCCATATTGTTGGTCCATGAAAAGTAATAAGAAGATTGGAAAATTAGACTTGAAGATCATGAGACCATTTATAACGCGTGAATCTAATTGCTGGAGTTGTGTTGTATAATTGTAGAAGTTAATCAGAAGTCAAAAATTTAGAGGCCAGAATCACGATTGCTTTTCATGAATTGTAACTAAAAGACCAAGAGTGGTGGTATTACTCATGGAAAGTAAGACTAATATTAGGAATGCTACAGTATGAGTCCTTATATCAGGACAACGAGTTGTGGTTCCACTATACGACTCGTGGACTTGCTGCTGACACTGATTTTCTAGTTTATTTATGATAAGTTTTTCTATGTGTATAAATATATAGCATAGGATTTTATTTTAAAAATACACACTTTGGGTATTATTTTGATATATGGAGATATTCATACGCTAATTTTGAGTTTTATAACATCATTCAATTTGTTCTATCATAATTCATCTTCCAATTTACTACTTGATTTTTATAAGTCTTTTTATTATGAATTCTATATTGATTCTTGATATTGTTACTACAAGCATAAGTAGCTAAATCCAATAACTAGTGTAGTGAGAGCCATGATGAGTTAACAAAGTTAGTTAAAGTACTTAGTAATTTTAGATCATTATCGTATTGATTACTTTCTAACAATTGAAAATGTTAGAAGTTGCCTTAGTCATATACTTGCAAGATCAAAGAGGTAACGAATAGGAAAATATAATTAACAATGGAGATTTGAACCTGCAAGGATTCATTTAATAACTTGAGTCGTAGATGAGAAAGTTAATATGGAATCAAAGATAAGGGTTAGTAAGTACACACTATGAAATCAGGACGAGAAGAGTGATATTTGTCTTATTAGGGTCAGGAGATGTTTAGGTGAACCTAACTTGTCAAGATTTTCTTGCTCCATATTGAGATAGATTACTAGTATGATATACCTACATAGTTATGATATTATGGGAAACATAGTCCTAGCACCTTACATCCATTGATAATAAACAAAACAGTTCTAAGTTTGGTTACTATTTAAATACATAAACACTTGATATTTTTTATTTTAATTATGCAAAACCCTCTCGGAAGTAGTGACTACTTGTTGATGTAAATAACTCATAGGATTATTTCTCATTATATTTCCTATGGGATTCGACCCCAACATTATTGATTTTATATTTTATAATGAAAATTTTATACTTTTCAATTGAAGTGTAGGTTTGGACGCATTAAATTTTGGCGCCATTATCAAAATACAGCTTAAGAATAGTCTATTTGTATTTATTTCACTTTGTATGCGTTATTTTCTAATTTACTTTTATTTTTATTTTTAGGAGAAATGACAGATAATTAGAATTTGTTTAACTTTGGAGACCCAGAAATTCCTGATGGTTAGCACAACCAATAGTTGATTGATCTAATTGCAGCTTATAAAGTCAAAGCCGAGAGACAGGTTGAAGCTCAGCGGAGGGCTAAAGTTGAGAAATAAGCAGCATCCATTGCTAAGCTGATGTAGTTGCTCGCTGGGAAAAATCCCAATGCCAAGATAATGAGCAACTTTGAGATAACGCC
>JBDJHY010284975.1:0-10152 GCA_039654485.1 Withania somnifera
TTTCTTTTACCTTTTCCATAATCTTGTAGAATGTTGTGCTGGGCTTGATCCCCTCATCAAGGAAGAATGATCTCAAGTGGTATACTATAATGTTGATCGATCTACAAACACAGTATTTCAGCTTAGCAAACTAAAAATGTTCTCCCAGGTAGCCACGAGTCAAGCCAAAACTCATGAAAGGGTTCCACGTGTTGTAGACTGACTCATCTGAGAGGGACAAAAACTAAGTTTCTTTCTTCAAGACCATTACTAGGTCTTACGAGTCATGGATAGAGTGTATGATTTATATCTCCACTCATACACCCATATGTTTCCAAACTCCATAAACTGCTCTAGTGGCCCTTAAAAGGGTCTGTTGAGTCATGCAATAATACTACGAGTCATAGGTCTATTCATACTATGTTTCCATTAATTTTACAAAAATTTAGAAAATAAAGTCTAAGGTTTTCACGAGAGGGACCACGAGTCATGGTTCCCTCCTTACTCAATTGACTTTTGATCAATCAAATAAAGATAGGATTTTCTTCTCAAAACTTCTCCAAAGAGGTAAGACTCTGGTTCATATAAGTTCATCCTACAGGAATTCTATCATCAATTTTCCTCCATCAAGGTGCTTCTAATCAAGTACAGGGATTTTAGCAAAGAATAATTTCATCCTTGTGCTCCAAAACTCTTTTCTAAATAAGATTTTAAAGATTGACACATACTAGGGTTCTTGTTTAATTCTATAAACTACGATTCCCTGAAGTAATAATTTACTTGATGTTTTTGAGTTATAATTATGAAGTTTACATGATTATTATTTAATTAAAAAGTTCATGAGTTAGCATTTTTTAAAATTGAAGTAAGAGAAAGAAGGAAGCTTTGAAGTATGCATTGGAAATTGTTTTCAAGGTTTGCTCTTATAACTTGAATTGACCATTGAAGTGTCATAATTACTTGAATTTTTACATGATTTTGTATATTAATGTGAAACATATCTACATTTACTATTTTTTCTAATTATTCCTAATTAAAGAGAAGTAACAATAATATGCTTAAATTTAGAAGCAAAGAAGAAGAATGATAATGAAGAGTCATAATTGACTGAAATTACCCAATTAGTGGTATTAATTGTTACAATAGCTTGATTATTTGTTATCCATGAGATAATTCTACTACACATGAGAGTTTGAATGTGAAGTGAAGTTAATGAGTAAATAACTATGTTTTTACAGGAGGAGTACTAGCATCGAGATAGGAGGGCATGTGGCCCGCGCATGAGGCCTTTTCATCCTAAAACTCTGTAGCCTAACATAAGGGTTATTATTATTTTGGTACCACTCATTTGTACCTACTCACCTAGTTTGATCCATAAGAGAGAGTGTCCCTTCCCTTTAGAAAGGTTCGGAGCCCCTACACACAGGGTAATATATAGACTTTATCTCTTTATGCCTTGAGGTATGCCGGTTGTAGAAATTCCCAAAGAGAAATAAAAATAAACAACTTTGAAAGGAAGAAAGTGGAAGCTTTTTTTTAACTAAGTCTTTATTTGTTGTTCAGAACTGATGAGTTAAGTTATATTAACTGACTTTAGATGAGTTTTGAAAATTTTTTCATTACAAACTTCTAAATTGCTTATTTGAGTTTGAGTTAAAGTTAAGATTTAATGTAATGCATTGCATAGTACTTACCATTACACTATATAGGTTGTTTTATACCTACTCACTACTTAGTACATGTTTTATGGTCTGATTCTACTCTTGTTGCATGTGTTTAACCCCTTGCAGATATTGCCAACCCTTCAAACATCCGGGGTTGGCGCTACTTGCATTTCTAGAAGATTAGTAGATTGGTGAGTCCTCATAGCATTTGAGGACAAGATATGGAGCTATTTTTAAAGCTTTTAATTTAGCTATATTTATTTATGATTTCATCTATTAGAGACAAGACTAGCTAGTAAACTCTTGTGCTAGCAGTCCATTATTTATCTAGTAGAGGCTTTCAGACTAAGATGTATGTTTTTTGACACTTGAGTTTATCTATTGATTTTGAGACAATTTATTAATTATTGTGAGGTTCCCATTTCAGTGATACTATTTATTAATATGGCTACCTCTGAGTGACATGAGTATAGTTTTGCATGGTCCAAGTGGTTCTTACAAGGTTGTTGGGGAAACTTAGTGGCTAAGGATGTCGGTCATGCCTATGGGGTGAGCTCCAGGGTGTGACACATGCAAAGGTATCTTTTAGCATTTTCATCTATGTGAAGTTGTGTTTCATCTAAAACTTTAAAGTAATAAATACTTAAAGAGGCAAATTTTCTTTCATACTCGATAGGCTTAAACTTGAAGGTAAACAAGGTCACCCCACTAAGGTGCATTTTATATTGTGTTATATATTTTTAAGTGTTGCTTGTAATGTTGTTATAATTAAAATTAGACCACTATAAACCCACTATAATAGAGCTTCCACTTTTTAAAAAATCCTCCCAAGTCAAACCAGGTCCTCCAAGTTCCTCAGAAACTCTAAACTACTTTTAATTAGTAGTCTCTTCTTTCTTGAAGGACACTGACTCAATATAAATGCCAAAAAAGTAATCAAATAGAAAATTGAGGAACTTGATAGGAAGATCATTGAATCCAAGAGGAAGATTGAAGAATCTAAAACATATAACAAGTCATAATAGTAAGATCTTGAGAAGTGAATGGGAATATGGAGATCATTTAATAAAAAATGGTTGTGATCGATTTTCGGATGATAAGGTTCAAAAAAGATCAGACAGGCTTAGGAGGAAGCTCAAGAAAAAGCTTTAAAAGTTGTGTTAAAAGGAGATAGCAATGCAGATTCTATTAGAGAAAATGCTTTTGTGCCCATTCTAATGGTCAATTAGTCTAGACTTAAAGGAAATGCATTTTTCACAACAAAGGTTAGAACAAGAAACACCCGGATCACTCTAGCAGCTCATAAACACTAGGATTGTTCTATGTTTCAACCTTTTTGAAGCCTTGATAGCTACAAAGACGCTCTATAAGACTATACTGAGGGTCATCCTTGCCCACCAAAACACTCCCACAAGAAGTATGCTTATAACCTCTCCAAAGAGGACATATTACCAACGAATTTGTGGTTTTAAGGTCCAGAATTTAAGGAATGGTCAATAATGGTCAGGTTAATAATCTATAGAGGCCCAGTGTTCTGCTGGATGTGAAAAGCTCACCTAGGAATCCCTATCGCCCAGAACTCTGTGATTTGCAAATATAGATTTAAGGTTTTATGTGACACATACCTGAATATCTATTATCAACTCATTAATGTCAGGATCATTGAACCTTCCAAAGGAAATAAGGGATGATATCACCATCATAGCGCAAGGGTAAAGATGTATGACTTTACCATGAGGGTCTTGGAGGATATAATATTGAGATTTTCCTTGAATTTGGCACCATTGTAGAGGAACTAATTGATTAAGGAAGGATAAAATTGGAGTTTCCACTGGATCATCCTTATAGAAGTCAACAAAGAAATAGTGAAAGGATCTTACTTTTTGCATCGGATTTTATTAATACATCAAGTATCTTGTTCTTTCTCTTATGTGATAAATCATCTTATGAAAATGAATAAAGTGAGTCAATGTCTTTTTGTACTCCTAAACTACGTAGGGCCTAAATTCCTTTTATTGGATACATTAGCAGCCTTATGGCCTGGCTACTATTTTGATAAACTTTTAATATTTTTTTCCAAAAATAAATGAGCAAATACCTACTAATTACTTTAGAAAGTTTTTCCTAAGTACCCGGAGTGGGTGGTCCAATAATGAAAAAAACAACCCTTATGTGTATGCTACATGTTTGATTTCTTCCCTTTATACGAATATTGACTAGAATCTAATAAATTTACCTTCTCCAGTTATTCTTTGGTAAAAGGTACCATTGAAACTATTCCTGTGTTGAAATTTGGATGATCATCATTATTTCACAAGATTGAAAACACATAAAAATCCCTTCCTAGACTACAATTCATCAATCAACAAAGGGACAGTGGTTGGAATCAATGAAGAAGCTGAATGTACCAATTATTTAAGATGATGTGACAGCATACAAAAATTGAACCGTTGCTGAGCTTGCTAAATAATTTGAGCAACTTGAGAAAGAAGTGTAAATGACTAAAGAGGTAGTTGGCCTAGTTGTAGATGTGAATGCTTCGTTTCCAATCAATACTGGAACACCACTTCAGGTTCCTCCATTGACTACTAAAAATCCTTAAGTGGGCTCTCCCATGATCCACTACAGGTTCGATAATCCAATCAAACTCGGGCTCCTCCTGCTCACCATAAAAATAAAGATAATAATTTAGGAATAAATCAACTTCCGAATCTTCCATCCACCCAACAAAACATCCCACCAACTACTTTCAATACTAAAAAATCCAACTTGTCTTCAACCAAAATGACTATACTCCACATATTGTCATTCTATCTTACCCTAGTTCATCCCTAAACCCATTCACAAACCATACAAACTCCACCATTGGTTGCCTTCCATGTTTCTACGATAGCAGAATCTTATACTACTCTCCAAAATCCTAAGGTCCTAAAATATCACTAAGACAAAGAAAAGATTTCAACAAAGGAATAAATTACAAAAATTAAGGAATTGAACCTACCCAAAGAGGTTGGGTTCAGCTACAACAATATCTATATCCATCAAGGATTAGACCTACCAAAAGGATTTAAAATCCCTAAATTCAAAAAGTTCATTGAAACTGGAACCCCTACTGCACATCTAATAAGCTATTATGCGTAAATGGTAGGGTCAGTGAGAAATGAAGCACTACTAAGGGAAGAACTAGAATGGTTCATTGCACAGGATTTGAAGAAATGGTCGAGTTGGAGGTTATTAAGACAAGGATTTCATAGACAGGTTCCTTATAATGTGCAAGTAGTACCGTATAGGTATTCTAGGATCATATCTGACAAATAATGAATGAGTATTTTCAGGAATATTCTTATCATTGGAGAAAAGAGGAAGTGAAGGTAGAACCTCCAATGACATAAGAAGTCATCATGGCTATTTTTATTAGGCCATAATAATATTATAAGATGATCTCAATAGAGCGGGATAATTTGGTCATCTGGTTAAGATATGGGAGACCATTGAAGAAGGCCTCAGAATGGGAAAAATTATCACAACATCAGTGTCTGCAGGACTCCCAAAAAAGAAAAGAAAAAAAGCATCATCTATATCACCTATACCTAACGCCAAACTGAGAAGGTCTCTAGGACCCAATATCGGGAAGGTTGCAATAGCATCATCTTATCCCTTAAATACACCTTTGATCCAGCTTGTGTTTTATGCCAATCCAAGTCCACCTGTCTCACAGCCTAACCACTTTAATACTTAATCAAATCTTTCTACTCCATAATCGAATATATGTCTGTATTAGAAAATTCCTCAAAAGAATTTCTAGCCAGTCTTCGAAGATACCCTAAAAATATTCAAGCCTACTAAAAATCTCAAGAAAACCCAAATTACTAATAAGAAACCCTTAATCCTAAACAACCCTAATACTACAAGTCCTAATTTTGAAAGGAAACTTACCAGAACCTTTAGCAGTCTGTATTACCAAATTCCTCAAAAGAATTTATAGCCAGTCTTCAGAGATACCCTAAAAAAATATTCAAGCCTACAAAATTCTTAAGAAAACCTAAATTACTAACAAGAAACGAAGCCCTCAAACCTAAACAACCCTAATACTACAAGTTCTAATTTTGAAAGGAAACTTACCAGAACCTTTAGCACATAAATTGATAGCATAACTTAGTTACTTGAGATGTTGAAATATATAGGTCTCCTGCAAATCATTCTTTCCAAGTTCATTAACACTAATAATCGTTTCTACTGAGCCAATCGCCAATGCTTTTACCATTTCAATAGTGTAGGCATTACACTAAAGATTACATCCATATGAAGCACAAAATACAAGACCTAGTTGACCAAAGAGTGATCACTATATAGACTTATTTGAATGTCACTAACAATCCTCTACCTGATCACAAATGAGAAACTATTAAAATGATGGAGACTCATAAAGAGTGGTTAGAGAATAAGAGCATCACAAGAAGAAGTTGAAAAGAGCCCAGAAAATGTCTGAAGTAGAAAAAGTTGCGGCTTCTTTGAATATCAATTAAAAGTCTAAATATAATGGCCTTGATAGCACCGTATAGCTTTCTCCTTGACCTTTTTCGAGAAGAAATTCATTTTTGAAACTGCAGTTGTCCATGGAATTACTTGATCAGGAAGGTTTTATATTCTTGGTGAATTGGCCAACAGTTTTTATAAGAAGGACTAGCATAAAAGGCCGATAACCAATGCATCCTAAGGAACACTCCATTTTGTAACATCCAAAGAAGAATCGAGCAGAGATATTACATTCCCTTATAATGAGCTCATAGTATACTAGATAGGCTCTTCGCTGAGTATTAGATAAGACATGTGTGCCAGATGGAACTACCAGTAAAACGTTGGCCGCCATGGTAAGCAAAGTTATCGGAAGCCACAAGAATTGTTTCAACAGTGATGAGTTACCCTTTAATGGTACAATCCACAACAAGGCTTTACAAGTCACCTTAAAGTGTAACGGACCAAATAATAACATGAGTCCTAATTGATGATAGTTTAGGTTTAAACATCTGCCCTTTGTCCACGCTCACTTAGCTAAATTATGACCTTTACAAAATCAAAAAAACTTATGTGAACGTCAAGGCTTTCAATAGCGAACAAAGGAATACCATGGGAGAGGTAGGACCGATCTTTCAGATGGATCTCGGTGAATTTCATGCTGAGTTTCCAATAATATACATCACCACCAACTACAATTTACTCTTGGGGAGGCCATGGATCCATGCCACATGAGTTTTCTCCTCTACCCTACACCAATTAATGAAATTAATTTGAAAAAATCATGAGGTCGCCATTAAATGAGAAGGTAGTCACTCTAGCCATCCTAATGGGATAGTGAATGTGATCAAGGATATCCCAAAAGGAATGGAGTTTTACTCCATTGAAGTTGTACATACTACTGGGGAATATTTGGGAAACTAGATTACTAAGTCTCCCATATATAAGATTCCAGCCACAACCATACTGCTAAGCCTTAGTTTATAGCTTTTTAAAATATTCATTTCAATGAAAAAGCTTTAACATATTGAGAGCGAACTCTTTTTAAATTTTCATTATTTTCATCTAATCTTGTATATTTATAATTTTAGCAAAGAAAATTTTAAACTTGTGAATGTCATATTGTGTCAAGCATTTAATAAATCAATAAAGTTGAAGGAGGAAGATCCCGAGGAAATACGACAAAGAGTCCATGGTCCCTAAATGATTAGCTGATGGTTTGGAGAAGTTTGAGAATCATATAAAGCCAAGCTTGGAAGAGACTGGATTAGTTAACTTAGGAGAAGACAGTTAGGTCAAAGAAGAGAGGATCAACTTCTATTTTACCAAAAATTAGAGGATTGAAATCAGTGATCTGCTTATATAGTACATCAACATATTCGCTTGGTCCTATGACAACATGCCAGGTCTAAGAACAAATATTATTTCTCATAAGTTGCCAATTGATCTAGGTTTTTCTCTTGTAAATAAAAAAATAAAGAAGTTAAAAACAAAACTGAGTTTAAGGATCAAAGAAGAAATCACAAAATAGATCGAGGTATCACGACCCGATCTTTCGGATCATGATGACACCTACTATCCCACCAGTAGGAGAACTACCAAAGCCCGAAGCGAAGGGATTCTATATCACTGAATGCACAAGTATGATAAACAAGGTATAAAGAAAGAAGATGTAGCCAAAAAAAGTGGAATAATGCAACAGAATCAACAAAACTCCCAAGACCTGTATCAGTGTATAAGAATACAAAGCCACTAAGAATCAAATACAGATAAAATTCTATAATACAAGTTTGCCTCTAAATATGCAAACGAAGCAAAATACAAGGTAAAGAGAGAAGGAACAATTAGACATCAAAGCTCACCCTATATCTCTGAAACCAACAACAAGAAGGTACGAACATAATTCGTGAGTCAACATCGAGTGCTAGTACCCGAATCTATACCAGGGGAACATACACCGAAGCAACCAGTGCCCAGTAGGCTTTGAGGGTCCACTAAGTGCATAATAAACATAAAGGCAGTAAACAGCAGGAATATAAGAAGTAAGGTCATAGAAGAAAATAAGGCATTATGGAAGCTATCTACTCAGATAATAAGCAAGAAACCAGGTAGGGCATGGAATTGCTAGCTATAACACATAACAGGATCTTAGGCGAGAAGGAAAGAATGTACCCGAGGTCCTTGTAGCAATAAACAAATAATAACAGTAAATAACATGAGAACAGATAAAGCAGACAATAAGGGAATATGGACAGTGTACCAATAACCTCAAACTAACGAAGGGATGAATAAACAACTAGAACCTCGCACAAGTAACCCATATAGAAAGAAAGGTTTGACAGTAAAGTCTAAAACTATCTAAGTGGTAACTACAGTAATATGGTAAGTGAATTAGCACTGCCAAATCCCCCATAAGAATAGTAGGATGAATACGCTAACTCATAGGCCTCCCATATGATCAAGGGCATATTGAAGTAAACAAGTGTAGAAAAGTAAATACACACAATGAGGCTACTACTTCCAGATTCACCCATACATCAGCATTCTACTACTTCCAGAGTCACCCTAGAGCCATTACGACGCTAATATTAAGCCACAGGCGTCATATTACACCAAGTGACAATCAAGGGAAAGAACGTTAATAGGATGAATTATCGGTCCAAGTACATGATAACAACCTGAAAAACCAAACCTAGGATACTATTCAGTACAATTATGTAAGCTATACACCCAGATAAAGCCTTACGGAGCCTACCTGTCGTCCGATGAATAATTCGCTGCAAATCCAAATGTCAACCCAACTGATAGAAAATGGTCTCTAGCGGCTCATAAGCTTATGAAGTAATAATCCAGGGATCAATACAAGTCTAATGGTATAATTAAAACTAAGTTCCGGACTGAGTCAAAAATCAGGCCTAAAATGGGCCCCCTGGGTCCCTTCTAGCCGGAACTAAAAATAAACTTTGCCACAGGGTTCCTAGCATCACCAGGAAGTCGTGCTTTATTAATGAGAACAATTCAAGTGCAAGAAGGGCCTCAAAATATCCCAGTACAGATTTGATTACAAAGGGTCAAAGGTTCATGATTTATGAATCGAACGAGGGAAATCAACGAAGCAACTATGACTAAAGAGTGAAATATACTCGAGGGACAATAGTTTATCCAAAAATATCTGAATTAATCAGAGAATTTAGGTTTTCTTAATTGGGGCCATTAATGGAGGAAAACTTCGGCTTTTAAAAAATAAAAAGAGGATGAATACTTACCAATAATGAGGAAATCAAAAGAGAGACATTGGGAGTCTTTCCTCAACCTTTGATGAACTTCTCAGATAAATTTTGCATAGAAATTAAGAGAAAGTCGAAGGGTTTTACTGTGGACTGAATAGAAGGTCTTGCAGCAAATATATATACTGCCAGGTCATAACTCATCATGATCGCGTGGAAATTAGGTCGTGATTGCGTAGAGTAAGGGTTTTGGACATCACAATCGCGAGGAAAACAGGTCGCGATCATGTAAGGTAATGAAAACTAAGCACTGTGATCACATGTAGTGGGATCGCAATCCCTATGTGGGAAGGGGAAGGAGACCATCATGATCGCATAGTGGGCGACACGATTGCTCTAAAGAGAAATATTGGAAGGCATCACTATCACGAAAGGAAACATAATGATCGCAATGAACTAGGAAACTGAGCTTTATAACCGCATAGGGAAAGGTCGCAATCACGATGAAAAACTTGTCCACCACCAGATACAGGTTTGACAGCAAAAATTAATAAGGGAAAAAGACTCCAAACACCACTTGAAATGCATTTCGGGTCCAATTTATGCAAAAAAAAACTATGAACGCACACCAAAAATAACATTTTGAATTCAATGGCCCAATCGAATTTTGGATTTGAGGTTGTTTCATAAAATTGTTGGCCAAGTCAACCTTTAGGACAAAAAGGCTAAAACCCCAACCAAAACCTCAAATACACAACGAAAACTTT
>JBDJHY010284985.1:0-10152 GCA_039654485.1 Withania somnifera
ACTGGTTTAATATTATTATGATTGTGACATCGTTAGCAGTATGGGCTGGGATTTTTAGGTTGATCCTCATGGCCACTGTGTGGGGGCCACTGACCTCGAAAATCTTTTTACCTATTATGCGATGAGTTTAGTGAGGTGAGTTATTAGCTGGTGGCCTTTGGCCGATACTATACTCTCTTTACTCTCTTTTGTGTTGTTATTTATTTTATTGTTGCTACTGTATTGATATTATATATATTTACTGTTTGGACTATTATTGGCACTAAAGGGCTAGGCCCTCATTTTGATATTGGCACTAAAGGGCTAGGCCCTCATTTTGATATTGGCACTAAAGGGCTGGGCCCTCGTTTTGATATTGGCATTGACAGGGGGTGTGTGCCCGAGGGTGATATGGTTCTTCTTAGCCTTCTTGCACTCCTGTGTATTTTGTTAGGTATTGTGTGCTCACCGAGCTTAAGGGGGAGTCACTGTGTGTTTTGCGATATTGTTTGTGCCAACTGGCGGGATGGGTTGCCAGGTAGGATATGCTGTGCTGGTTGTACTTACCGGTGGTATGGGATGCTGGTAGGTTCTTATGTGTTTTCTTTTATTTTGTATTTAGTAACATCTTTCTATTTGATCTTTATTCATGGATCTTGTGTACCTGGTATAATGGTTAGTGAGGTTTGATTGAGCTGGAGCACAGGTTTGTTTCGTTATTCAGTATGGGTTTTGAATTTCAAACTCTGTAGTTTGTATCTATCATGTTTACCTCCTGTAGTTTTATACTAGTACATTTGATATCTTACTCTTCTACTTATTATTAGTTTTATTACTTTCTTACTATTTCCTATACTATTATCAACTTGTTTTACTTCCTCACGATCGCCTTAACTGTGATTTTTGGCATGAGATGCCGGGTTTTGGTTATGATTTCTGGCACATGATTTCGAGTTCTGGTTTTTACCTGGGGATGCGAGGTTTCTCTGAAGAACATGTGTTTGTTACTTTCCTACACTTGTTTTCTTCATTGTACCCCTGGTAGTATGGGATGTCTACTTGTTGCTTCGTGTTATGTGGGAATTAGTGCTTGTTACTTCTGTTCATTCCATTATCCTTTCACTTGAGATTGCCGGTATACTGACCACATTCGATCCTTATCTTCCTTGATTCCTATTTATTTAATATATTTTCACATATGTTGTTGGAAGGATGCCGAGTGTAATCTGTTCCATTATCAGTGGTCCTGTTATGTGATTATCTAGCAGTATCTGTCGACATGGCATTTGGTTCATATTGAGCTGCTAGTTTCCTGATATTTCCTATTTGCTTCCATGACTACTTTCCTTGTTACTCTGCTATTTACTGTTGTTAGTTTTATTGTGTGCTTGGTGGGCCTCGAAACCTACTGAGTACAGGTTGCTTCAGCGGCTTGTACTTATACTACACTTGCACTTGTGCAGATTTGAGTACAAGTCCTCGATCATGATTCAGCTCACTGTTCATTCGCCTATCTTCTAGATTAGAGATTACGGGTGACCTTGGCATGCAGCTTTATCCTGCTTCTCTTTAGCTGCATAGTTTTGATTATCTTCATTGTATTTTGGAGATGTGTTGAGATTTTGTATATTCTACATCCTTGTTGTTCTATACTAATGGTTTGTTTGACGATGATATCGGGTCTTGGGTGTATTACGCAATTCTTTATTATCTTTACTATTTCTTTTCATATTCTTCCACATCAATTGTAGTAGTCCTCTGCTTCGGCTACGGACTACATGGTTTGGTTCTCCTACTAGTGGTATAGTAGGTGCCATCATGATTCGAGAAATTGGGTTGTGACACCTTTCCAGCTTACCCAGTAATTTCAGTACTGATCACAATTTTGCGCTAAATGGCCTTCATCCATGTAGGTTCAGGAGACTTTCCACCCATTCCTGGTTACTGAGCTTACATTCTGAGATTTTGAGATAGTAGTGCGTTCCTATGTTTCAAGAACTAGAGTCATCTTTGGAGATGTTATTTTCCTAGATATCGATATTAGACGTATTACTATTTTGACTTGTCTTACTTGGACTCTAAGGTTGGCTTGGAACTTGTCCATAGCATCCTAGAGCTATCTTTACTTAGTGGCTTTTGGATAGATGTTTTAGAATTGATACTGATTTATCCTTTATTTTGTTATTGTCTTTTATTGACTTACGTGAGATGGTCCTACTGTATCTACCTTATCGATAATACTTATTTATGCTTTTGCTTACCAGTGTATATTAGAACATGATTTATCTAGGAGGGTTTATCTAAAGCTATTGGGGAAACCCCACAGTGGAGGATGCCTTGTGTTGCTTAGGGTGTGACTCCGGGGCATTACAAGCTTGGTATCAGAGCACTAGGTTTAGTGTGTCCTAGAATGTCTAAAAGCAGTGTAAGGTAAATTTCTTTTTATAGGTATGAATGGCCACGTACTTATAATATAGAGGCTACTAAGAGTTTAGGAAAAGTTTCCCTTTGTTCATTTCTTATTTCGTGCTTCAGAGTTTAACTCTTATTAATTTTGTATTTAATACTTGCTTGCACGTTTGAGAACCTGCCTCCTCGTCGATCAAACCATCAAGCCAATCATGCTCCCCTAGCACCTGCACTAGTTCATCCTCTACATCTTATGGGAGATCTTAATAATGGGGAACATAAGCAGTCTACTGATGTTGTTACAGGTATGATCAAAGTTCACGACCTGCTAGAACCTCATACTAATCTATCCTTTATGTCACCTTATTTTGCTAGTCAGTTTTAAGTTAATCCCAAAACTATCTTAGAACCCTTTTGTGTCACTACTCCAGTAGGTAACACCCTTCTAGCCAAAAAGTATATTGTAATTGCCTATTTTAGTTTATGATTAAATATTCTCTATTGATTTAGTCGAGTTAGCTATGGCGGATTTAGATGTCATTGTTGGCATGGATTGGCTATATTATTTCCATGCCACCATGATTGTAGGACTAGAGTTATCCGTTTCTAATTTCCTAATAAGCCCATTCTCGAATGAAAGGGTAAGATCGTTGTTCCTAAGGGTAAGTTCATATCATATTTGAAGGCTAGAAATATGATTTCCAAGGGATGTATTTATCATTTGATTCAGGTCAAGGATTTTGACTTTGAAGTTCCTGACATTTATTCTTGCCAGTTGTTAGTGATTTTGTAGATATGTTCCCTGGGGATCTACCTGGAGTTCCTCCTAACAGGGAGATAGTCCTTAGGATAGATCTCGTTCCCGGTACTCAGCCTATCTCCATTCTCCATATAGAATGGCACCTGCTGAACTCAAAGAACTTAAGGATTAATTAGCCGATCTTTTAGACAAGTTTTTGGACAAGATGTTTATCTGCCCTAATGTGTCTCCATGGGGCATCCCATATATTTAGCCTTGCTACAACTTCATATGATAAAAGATGCTATTCTTGTGTTCAAATGAAGTTGCTCGGGGTTTTGTTTCTCGATGGTGGGACTACCCGCAACTAAGGTTTGAGCACCTCAGTTTAGGTGGTGTGTTGAAGTGACTCCCTATTCATAAATGGGAGTAGGAGCGGATTATAATTGATTTTTTCTACACACCTTCGTATTTCCAGGAGTCATGATTATATAGGGATGAATGGGGATTGATTGACCAAATCCACTCACTTTCTACCGACTTCATCTTCTTGGGTTGCCGAGAGACTTGTTATCTTGTATGTTAGGGATAATCTTTGTCTACATTGGGTGAAAACTTCTAATCATACAAGGGTATGTTGTTTCCTTTATGATTCTAGAGGACTTTAAAACGTGATATGGGTGCAGAGGTAGCTTTGAGTATGACTTTTCTGCTACGGATGGATGGGTAGACTAAGAGGACCACCCTAATACTCTAAGATGTGTTCTAAGATTGTGTTCTATAATTGTATTTTGATGGCTGTGGTAGATATGGTCAGCATATAGCTTTGGAAGAGTATTCATATAGTAATAGCCATCATTTCATCATTTAGATGGCACCATTTGAGTCATTGTATGGTATACGTTGTAGATCATCGATTGGTGGGTGCAGTAGTGTTGAGATTCGACCTAAGACTTCATATTTTATTGGAGATACTTCAGATAGATTCAAACCTACTCGAGTTAGATTCCAGACAACATAGAGTAGACAGAGGGTTTACACAGATTATAGACATTATTTCTTGAGGTTAGTACCGAGGACTTGATGTTCAGGAGTCAATTAGGGACACATTAGACCATGGAGCCGATCAGTGGGGTTGTGTATATATTGGCCCAACCTTTGGAATTAGTGAAGGTTCCCTTTCTAGCCACGTCTCCGTCTCTCATTGTTATATACCAAATTCGTCCCGTATATTTTCTTTTGAATAATCTTAATTGTACAACAGGTTTGTCGTGCTGGGCACCTTGAGATAATTATTGATGAAAGAAGTAAATGGATAGAGTCTAGGAATATTTTTCTTGTGAGATTTAGTTTGATGTGGGGCTGATCGAGGAGGCTATTGGAAGATTAAATCATCGAGTGATTTTTGCATCGTTATTGTTCAGACTTTGATACTTCTTAACTTTCGTGGACAAAAGTTTCTTTAGTGGTGGATATTGTAAAGGCCCTTGGGTCTATTTTTATTATTCCCATGGGTTTTTTTACATTCATAGAGTTTTTATAACTGTCCCAGGTCATTTATGACTTGTTGGAATTGGTAGGTTGGTTCCTTGTAACTTTTATGGTTTAAATTCATTTAAATAAGAACTTAAATGTCCTTTCATATGATTTTTTGAGTCCATAATATCAACTATATTAAGTTTCCATATATGTATTGTTGAAATCGGACTTTGTTTCTATTCCGAACCTCAGTTATTCAAATTAAGGCTGGCTAGGGGCTAAGTCATCATGAGCGCGTCTCCTTGGGCGCGATCATGTAGCCTAGGATCTTTGTACATCGTGATTTCGGAGGCTAAGATTAATATGCATTGCGATCTCATGGTGGTGGGCCTCGATCACATAGGCCAAGGATGCTAGGGGTCGTAATCGGGTGGCGATGGGACGCGATCGCTAGGAAACTTAGTAGGCATATACATACGTCCTTCTTCAAGTTTTGGATGATTTTTCATGAGTCTCTTCTATGTATTCCTAAACTTAATTAAAGGAATTAATGGTCCAAATCAATAGTTCGATCCGTGGGAACATGGTCTAGTGATTCTAAGTTCATTTTTATTGGGTAATTCTTTTTTTTTTCTATAAAAATAAAATTTTCTATATTACATAAACCTTTGGGGTTGTATCTTTGATTCCCACCATTAGTTTGAGCCCTATTTTGCACCATACGATGTATGAATTATGCTCCAGGTATTGGTATAAATATTTCCTTTTTCTGAACTATTAGGGTTTCTGGACCCATTGTTAGTTAGATTTTGACCTCGCTAATTATATAGAAATATGGGTCTTGTTTTACTCCTCATAACTCATGGATGGCAGTTATGGCGGTTTTGGCTACATAGTGCAGTGTTGAGCTCATTCGTGGTTCTTCTTTTCTCTCAGTACAACTTTTGAGGTTTTTACTGACACCACTAAGCTATGATCTACTTTATTCAAGCAGGGTATTAGTGTAGTATATGTATGGTAAAGTGCCATCTCGGTGTTGGGATTATTAGTTAGGATCTGATATGTATATTCTTTTAGCCTATGACCAACTTAGATGGCTTGTAGTTTGGTAATTAACTTGGTGCTATATTGGCCTACCCGGGTGTTTAAGACCAACTCTAGGATATAGTATGGTTGGGGGGAGTATCACCTTTGAAGCATATTGTTCATAAGATGACTTTGGAACGTAGATTGGTTGGGAGGGGATCATACTAGTAGTTAGAGCTTAGTAGTTATCCCCTAATTTTAGGTTGGTGGCTCTAGAATCGATCTAGGTTGGATGATTATTCGGTGTGCTACATGAGATGTTGCGTACTATTTGGGTGTGTGTGTCCCTTTGGGTCATAGATAGCCGGACGCGTCTTTGCTAGGTTGTGTAGCAGCCCTATGTGATGACATTTCTTTGTTAGACAGTTAGCATGCATGTTTGATAATATTGTACCTCAGCCCAGTGCTAGCCTGAGAGTGAGTTGTATTGGACTTAGATTTGATAGCTCCATTTCTTCCCCTGTATGAGTATGTCTTAGCCCTTAATTGGCGCCCTCTAGATAGTTGTGGAATCTTTGGTGTGATTACTCATGGCTCGGGACTATAGTTGGTCTAGGAGAGTATGTACCTTGTGCTAGGGCTTGACAACCATTTTTATGGATTCCAGTAAGCTTCCTTAAACCAGTTTAACCTATTGATTGGTTCTATGTTGTGAACATGCGTTACTAGTCTAAAAGATAATTGGATTTTAATAGAGTAATAACCGGAAATTATTTCTCATATATTATATATATCCATGGCTACAGTGGCAGTATAGAGCTATTTTCTTGCACCACCTGATCTATTTTCTCACTGGCACTCAATTTTTTGGGTATTGCCTACATGGCAACATTTGGATTTCACTACGGTTTTGATATACCTATTTGGATGGATTTGAGTTCCACTGGGATATGATATACAGGTTGAACTCGAGACTTGGCATTTTTTCCTTAAAGACTATACCACTGATGGGTTGGTTATGAGGTTTGCATGCGAGTTCGAGTCCCTCCACAAGTCGTACCAACCCAGTACACTATGCTTAGGGCATGACATGCAGCCTGGTGGAAGGTATATAGGGGAGTAGCGTTATACGGTTTGATTCCTCCATAGGTCCCTCTTGGTTTTGGAGTATCCTATAAAGGGAGCATGTGGGCACTTATTTACCCTTGTTCAATTCCTCCGTGGGTCCCTCTTAGTTTAGGAGTATCCCAGAGAGGGAGCATTGCCAGCACTTAATTACCTTTGTTCAAGTCCATCGCGGTTCACTCTTGGTTCGGGAGTATCCCAGATAGGGAGCATGTCGGCACTCATTTACTTTTCCAACACCCCTTTGCATTGCATTCCTATGTGTTGATTGTACCCTTCTGGACTTATAGGGGGAGTACCTATTGGATTGCTTTACTTCTTGGTTGTACCTACTGATATAATGGGATATCGACCGGGTTTATTTGCTAGTAAACTTTGTGTTTCCTTTCTGTGTCTTGTAGGTACTATTTGTATACTTCTGATATGTTCTATTAACTTGGCATGTTGATGGTTTCTGTACTCTATTATTGGTCCTTCTTTGTGCTGGTTATGTTGGAGCTCCAGGTACATGTTGTGTTTGCTCATGATTTTCTTGTGACCTATAGTCTAGGTATCACAGTATGATTTTGACTTCCCTTTGTATCTATTAGGTGATACTACACACATTAATAGTTGACCCCGACACTGCCTTAATAGCTATTACTGCAATCACCCCATTTCTATTATACATTATGCACCACTACCCTATTTGTTCGTGATCTATCTTTACCTTTATGATGCTTACTTTTTTCCGGTTGACCTATGATGCCTACTTGTTACTTCTCGTTTTTGTACTCATTTTATACTTCTACATATTTTGTGATACAGATCCTAGTGAGAGCTAGTAGGTGGATGTGATCGTGAGAGATAGTTGTGCTTTTCTAGGATATTTAGATGAGAAGTTAGCGACCTTGATACCAATTTTCCTTCCATTTCCAAATTTTTCCTAGTTGGAACCTGGATAGATATTTTTTAGTTTTGCCCCGCTGTGGGTTATATTTGTACTTTCTTGTATATAGATGCTCTACAACCATGATACCAAGTTTTGGGGAGTCAGGTTCAGTTGTCTATTTTCATGTTCTACTTCTATTTCTTCTCTTTATCTCCCTTCCCTTTTTCTTTGAGATTCTTGGTACTGGCCACCATTAGTTGCTCTGGGCCAGAGTTTGGCCTTTTTACAGGTGAGATGTAGATGCCAGCAGAACTTGATTTTTGGGTTGTGACATTATATTACCTTTTGGTGAGTTAATGGAAAAGTGAAATTTGGGATAAAAGAAAGACTTGAGAGAATTAAGAAGACGTAGCAGGAAAACATACCGAGTTAGACTATAGAGTAATATTTCAGGGGAGAACACTATGAAAAATTGTGTTCGTTTTTAAATCTCAAGGGAGAAACATTTTGACTAACCTCTAAATTTGTGTGAGCCAAATTTTGAATAAATTTTAATTTTCTCTTTTTATTATTGTTTATAAATTCTAGAAGAAAACATGTGTCCTATGTTCTAACTAAATTAGTGTTAACGAATTTTATCAAAAGATTCTACCACCATGAAAAATATTAATGTATATCTGAACTGATTAATTCAATTAACTAATGTTGAATAAATGGGACATCTCATGTTTCCTTTATAGGAGAAAACATGCTTATCAATATGGATACTGTTAAATGTGAAGAAAGATCCACCTATGATTTTAGTGGAGTGGTATCTTGTATTTGTTGTAATGATCTTAGGAATAGAATTGCATAGGAAAATTTATAAATTTCAACCAAAAAAGACATATAGTGAATGTGTTTTATGAGGTATACATTATAAAATCGAATGGAGTTAACTCTTAGTCATAAAAAAATACGATGTACCTCGTAAAAAAATTTCATGAGATGTCTATTTTGGTTGAAATTTATAATATAGTTGTTTTATTTATTGTAGTGAAATTATAATTGATTAAATTTTACAAATTATTATTAATCTATTCTTTCTAATGAATTCCCTCCAAACTTTTTTGATTTTTAGTTATTTACTTCGTACTATATACCTAGAACTTGACATAACCAAACTAACCCAAAAATGTAATGATTTCTGTTCACATTGTAGGTACCATCTGGCGAAGTATGAAAATGAATTAGATAAATTGGAAAACATAAGTTAAGACAAAACAGATTAACAATCATATGTGGAAAAGAGACAAATAAGGAGAATGAATTAAAGGATATGGAGGAAAAATGTGACGAACTAAATAATGTAAAGAAAGATTCACTAATTATGATTTTATTAGAGTGGTGAAAATTATTTCATTATAACTTAGTGAAGTACAAGGTTAGGTGATATTTAATTTTAGATATGAGAAACAAAGGTGTCGTGGTAGCCAAAGTTTAAGTGTAGTGTAACTAATATAAAATAATTTAAACATACTGGTGTATTTCAGTACCTCTGTCTTTCATCTCTGATTATTAAATCTGCCTTATTTCTGGTGAAGAGACCATTTTCCAATACAAATTTGTATCTACAACATCAACAAGTTCTATCTAACGTCATCGATGATAAACAAAGGTACCAGAATGTAATATTATGTTCAAATTCAACCACTGTGGTTTCTCAAAAGTATGGTGGAGAGAGTTTTTATTTTTGTTTTATGATGTTCGTAACACAACTCTTCTTATAGTTTAACTAAAATTTATATATCGTGCATTTCCTGATGTAAAGAATTATGGTATGATGAGCAACTCCTTTCATCCTTACATCTGATGCATTTTCTTATATGTCGTCATTTCTTAATTCAAGACACATTTTATACATTTTAGAATTTAATTTTTAAGGATATAAAATCTAAGATAGGGAAAAAATGAAGTAAATTTTTTTACAAACATGTCTTATACATTTTTATATGATCAAGTTAAAATTTATCTCATTTAGGAATGGTAGACACAATACATATGCTTGCTTAAATGAGAAATTTTTGACTTAATTTATAAAGATGTACGAGTCATGATTTATAATTTTACTAAGAAACTACAAGAAGATTCATGTTGGAAAAATTAGGGTGATAAATATGATATAGACAAATGAAGTTGTATTTAGAATTCACATTGATTTGATTTTTGAAATTCTTGTTGAACACCTTCTTCTTAAAATTTAAAAAAAGTGGAGCTCAGACATGTGATCTCACTGACAATCTCCATAGCCTTAAGGAACTAAATCCTCTATTGTGTGTGTATGAACTTGTGATACATCAATCAAAGGCACTAGAAGATTTGGCGAAACAAATGAACATATTTTATTTGGTGCCGACTGTAGTGTGTGTATTCTAGTTTATAATTTGAGAAACTAGGATTTGCACGCAATTGGAAGAAAAAGAAGGGAAAACAATGAAATGAACTAACCAAAAATAATGTAAAGTGTGAGGATAATGAGAAAGAA
>JBDJHY010284996.1:0-19625 GCA_039654485.1 Withania somnifera
AACAGGCTGACTGGTGCCGTAACAGAGTTTTCAAAATGCATTGAAGAACTGGAGATGGTGAACCCTCCTTTATTTGGAGGACCCTTTACCTGGAGAAGAGGAGAGGATCATTATTATGCTTCCAGGATTGATAGGTTTCTCCACTGTGCAGAGTGGGGGGGGGGAATTTCACTCAGATTGGTCAGTCTTGTCTTCTTCCTAAGATCCTTCTGACCACAATCCTATAATCCTGACATGTGGAGATGAAGAATGGAGAAAGTCTTGCTTCAAACTTGAAATCCGGTGGCTTGAGGTGGAGGGTTTTATAGAGAAAATCCAGGAATGGTGGGAGTCTTTCCATGTTACTAGTAGACCAAGATGTCTTGGCAGAAAAACAGAAAACAGAAGATGTTGAAAGTGAAGCTTAAAGAGTGGAGCAAAAATAGAAGAGGGAATTGGAGACAAAGAAAGGAGGACATTCTCAGTCAAATCTCCAATTGGGAAACAATTCAGGAACAAAGGCCCCTTACTGATGATGAATTGTTACAAAAGACACACTTGGGGATGAAACTTGAAGAAGTTGCAGAGAATGAAGAGATAGCTCGGAAGCAGAGATCTACAATCCAATGACCAAAAAAAGGAGACAAAAACACAGTTTTTATAGAATTGCAACTTCCCATAAAATGGAACAACGGGAGGTAGAGGGGGTTATACTAAAGGATCAGAAAAGGACTAAAGAGTAAGTGCAGAATTTCTACAAAAACCTTTACAAAGAAATAGAACACAAGAGACCTGATATGTAACTAATAAATGGTTCAAAGATCAATGCAGAAGAACAAGTGTGGCTGGAGACACCCATTGAGGAAGATGGAATCTTGGAGTGTTTAAACCTATTTGCAAAAGAGAAAGCATCTGGACCTGGTGGCTACCCAATGGTGTTTTTTAAGACTTTCTGGAGTTTGCTGGAGGAGGATATAACCAGTACTACTAAATTTTTTCAATCCAAACAGGTCTTTGAAAAGAGCTTTAATGCAACTTTTATTGCATTAATTCCAAAGAAGCCAGGAGCCTCAAACTTGAAGGATTCCAGACCAATCAGTCTAATAAGGAGTGCATACAAGATAATTGCTAGATTATTAGCTGAAAAGTTGAAAAAAGCTTAGTTGCTCGAAATCTGTTGTGGGTGTCCGATACGGCTTCGGCAAAATCTAAATTTTAAGATTCGGGAATACAAATCTGGATACGGGTGCAGATATTCGGCTAAAAATAATTTAAATATTTAAAAATATAGTTATAAAAATATAAATTATTGTTTATATCTTTGTAGATTTTTTTTTTTAAAGTAAACATAGTGGGATATTTTTATTTATATAAAAAGGGAAACCAAAAAGTCATCAAATAAGAAAGGCCTTGAAGCCATTTACCAGCACTTCTCCGACAACCAACCGAGTCTCTCTTCACTAAAAAATGGAATTCTACTTCAATGTCAACCCACCATGAGATATATCAACTATTGACAACCTGATCTGTGAAACCCCAACCACAAGTGACCTATCACGTGCCGTCACAAGCCAGCTCCAGCTGCACCGGCGAGCGCATCAAAGTCATGGGCCAGCAGGTGAACCACTTTCCCGACAGTTTCCAACCTCAATTCTTCTTCTAGGAGGTCGTCAATTCCTACTCTACCCATACTACTTTTCCGGCCGATTTAGTCTTTTTACGGTGGACTTAATCAACTTCCAGAGATTGATTTGGTCAAAGTATCCGACGTCTATTGACCGAATCCAACTAGAATCCCGCACCTGCACCGTGTTGACTCGGGTAAGGCAGCAAAAGTACCGAGTCCGAGCAACATAGAAAAAAGTGGTGCATTAGATGGCTTTTCTGAAGGGGAGACAAATCATGCACGCATCTTACTCTTAGTAAGTGTATTGATACAAAAATGAAGAGTGGAGTTCCTGGATTAATGTGCAAATTGGATATCCAATAAGCCTATGATTATGTAAATTGGTCATTCCTTCTGAATACCCTCAGACAAATGGGATTTGGGTGTAGACGGATGAAGTGGATTGAGGCTTGCATCAAAACTGTTAGGTTCTGTGGTTTTTTTAGTTGGAAAGGGGACTGAGACAAGGTGATCCTCTCTCCTCTTTCTTGTTCATCTTGCCAATGAAGGGGTTTGACTGCATGTCGGAATCGCAACATATAACAGGTGGATCAAAGGTTTCAAAGTGGGAGGAAGAGGAGGGGAAAGAAACAGAAGTGTGCCATATGCTCTATGCAGCTTTTGTGAGCCCGTAGCAGAGAAAATAAGTTATATTAGGGTGATTCTAGTTCTTTTTTAGGCAGTTTCAGGATTGAGAGTCAATTGGGGATAAAACAATCTTCTCTTTATGAATGAGGTTCCTCATATTCAGCAATTGGCAGACATATTGGAATGTAGTATAGAGCTATTGCCCACCACATACCTTGGTATGCCCTCGGGTAGCAAACATAAGACTGGAAATTTGGGATGGTATCTTGGAGAACACTGAAAAGAAATTATCTACATAGAAGACTCAATACCTCTCTCTTGGGGTCAAAATTGATTCTCATTAACTCTGTTCTTGATTCACTGTCTACCTATGTGGTGTCCTTATTCCCAATTCCAGTCAAAGTGGTGAAGAAACTAGACAAGTTATGGAGAAGGTTTCTATGGCAAGGCAACAAAGAAGGAAAAGGCTATAATCTAGTTGACTGGAAAATTGTACTTCTTAGTAAGGAAAGAGAAGGGTTAGGAATCAGGAATCTGAGACTGCTGAATGAAAGCCTATTAATGAAGTGGTTTCGGAGAAAATGTATTCATCAAAGTGGGGGATGGGAACAAAACCAAATTTTAAAAAGATGTTTGGATAGACCAAGCCCCTCTCTTTCCAAACTTGTTGTAATGACCCGCTCGGTCATTTCCTTGCCTTTCGTCTTTTCATGTGCTTAGAGCCGTTTGGTAGTTTCCCAAGTCGTTTATGACTTGCTGGGACCGGTAACCTGATGACTTATTTGCTCGTTATATTCGTTTTTTTTTTTTTGAAGTTTTAGTTTTGAAACAGTTGAGCTCGAGAGAAAAATAGTAGTAAACGCACTCGGAATCGAATTCCGATAGTTCCGTTAGCTCCGGAATGCCAACTTTGGTCTAGGTAGGCCGTAAGTTCGTGTCCTGGGCTCTTCGTTTGAGTTTGGGTTGTTTTGTGGAAATCCAACATCCGAACCTCATTTTGAAGCATGGGTAGTCTTTTGATGATCGGAGCATCGGATCGAAATTCTGTCGATTCCGCCAGCTTAGGAATGTCGGTTTCGGACTAGTTGAGCCATTGGTTTTCTTCCCGAGTAGGTTTATGAAAGTCCTTAGCTAGGCTCCTTTTTTATCCTTTTGACTTTGGGGTCTTTTTCGCTTAAACGGCCACGAATGGTCGTTTCATCGATTCCACCCAAAATGCACCTTTGGTATGTTAGAATTGGACTCTGAATGCTCGTTTTAGACCCCACGGAGTTTTCCCCTTTTTGCCTTGGTTGTTGCGGGTCACGAACTGCCCCAGCGGCTCTTGAATCGCCCTAACGTGGTCGCCCCTGTGCTCAAAGGGCCGCCATGGCGAAGGTCGCCCCAGCGCCAAGGAAGCCACCCCAGCAAGGTTGCGCCTGCGGCCAAAAGGGCGCCTCAGCGACCCCCTGTAGCCTATAAATAAGGCATCACCCCTTTCACTTTCAACTTTTGCCACTTTGTTTTTCGGTTCTCCCTTGAGTTTATGAGCTGAGTTTTGGGTGTTCTAAGTCGGAATTGCGGGGAGTTGCGGGGGCGATTGTGGGAGTTTGCGGCGCTTAGTTTTCCGGGTACTTCTTGTTATTTCCGTTTTTCTTTAATTGTGCAAAATGTTTTTATTTAATTACTTTAGACATACCCTTCGATTCAATATCTCCTTCGGACCACGAGTTCCCTGAGCTGAGGGCTACGCGCTGGTATATTTAGTTTGTATTTTCGGGCTGCGGGCCCCACTTCCCGACCCAGGTTGCTAATTTGCAATATGGGTCTTATTGTTCATATTTTGATCCCTAACTTGTAATTTGTTTAGTTTCGGGTGGTATAGAGTGTGTTGGAGCTTCGAATCCGCGGTGTGCGCACTTTGGGGATTTTCGCCGAAGTCCAGGTAGGCTAGGTTTATTTTGTGCATTATAGACTGGGTTGATATTATTATGCTTGTGATATGGCTAGTAGTGTGGGTTGGGCTATTTAGATTGATCAGTGTTTTCTATTAATATTCTTATTGGATTCTGGGGGCCCGTGAAAGGGCATAGAGGGTGAAGGGTTGCATGCTTAGGTCTTGGCCCACTGTGTGGAGGCCACTGACCCTGGGAACTATTTTAGCTGTTACGTGACGAGTGTGGTAAGATTAGCTCTTAGCTGGTGGTGGCCTTTGGCCGATCCTAGACTCCATTTACTTTCCGCTTCCATTGTTATTCGTCATATTGTTTCTACTGTATTGATACTCTCATATATTTTTATTGTTTGGTCTGGAGACTTGGCACTGATGTTGTGAGGGCGAGGCCCGATTATTGACACTACCAGGGGGTGTTTTCCGATGTTGTTATTGACACTGATAGCGGGTGTGTCCGATGTTGCTATTGACACTGACAGGAGGTGTGTCCGATATTGTCATTGACACTGATAGGGGGTGTGTGTTCGATGTTGCTATTGACACTGATAGGGGGTTTGTGTCCGATGTTATTGACACTGACAGGGTATTTGTGTTCAATGTTGATTACTGGCACTAACAGGGGGTGTGTGCCCGAGGTTGATACTGTTCTACTTTACTTTCCTGTGCCCTGTGTATTTCTTTAGGTATGGTGTGTACTCACTGGGCTTAAGGAGAAGTCACGGTGGATTTTGTTGTGCTGTTTGTGCTTACCGGCGGGATGGGACGCCAGGTAGGTTTTGCTGTGCTATTTGTACTTATCGGTGGTATGTGACGCCGGTAGGTTTTGTGTTTACTTCTTATGCCGTATTGAGTGGTATTCTTCTATTCGATCCTTATTCTTAGTTCTTGCGTATATGGTATCATGATTAATGGAGTTTGACTGAGCTGGAGCATAGGTATGTTCCTTACTTCGTTTAGGGTTTCGAATTTTGGACTTTGTAGTCTACATCTACCATGTTTAGTTCCTGTAGTTCTTTGCTGGTACATTCGATATCTTACTCCTCTGCTTATTATTAGTTTTACTACTTTTTTTACTATTATCGGCCTGTTTTACTTCCTCACTTTAGTACTCACATTATATTTTAACCCAGTCGGCCGATGATGTCTACTGGTACCTTGTTTGGTACTCATGCTGCACTTCTGTACCTTTTTCCATGGTGCAGATACAGGCAGGGGTTATCAGCAACTCCCTGATCGTGCAGAGTAGATCTAGCTAATTTGCGAAGATTACGATAAGCATTGCCGTCCGAGCCGACCATGATTTCCTTGACTCTGGCTTGCTTTATTCGGTCCACAGCAAGCCCTGCACTGTATTATCTTTTACAGGAGATTCGTATTTTGTATCTTTCGTTGATTCTGTATAGTAGCTCCACATGCCTCTGACACCGGGTTTTGGGATTTGGATTTTGTATGATTCCCTGTTGGCTTCCGTTGCTGCATTGGTTATTCTGAGAGTTTATAGCCCAATTCGTGTAGCTCCGGGCTGTAGGGTTAGGCTTGTCTACAGGAGGGTTGTAGATGCCGTCATGGCCTGAGATTTTGGGTCGTGACACTTGTTCCAAATTTGTTTGAGAAAATCAGGATGCTAATGTAGGAGATTGCTTTAATGATTTGGAGGTAGAGAGGGTGGCTGAATTACTAAGGAAACTAGGGGAAATTAACAGACATCAATACCAGGGACAGGATTCTGTGGAGGCACAACAAAGATGGTCTTTTATGAATGGGGGCCTTAAATATTACTGGAATTACTTTTGGAAGGGAAATATACCTACAAAAGTAAAATGTTTCACTTGGCTAGTCACAAAAAGGGATTGCTCAACTCAGGAAGTACTTGTCAAAAGAAGGCAGACAGTTGGTTCCCCAGTCTTTTTATGCAATTTGACAGGGGAATCAAACAACCACCTTTTTATGCACGGTCAGTTTACTGCTCAACTTTTGAATTGTTTCTCAATATCACAAGCTTGAACTGGACAATGCCATGACATACCTCAGATCTGTTGAGCTGTTGGATCTGGAGAGGTGGTAACAAAAGCCAAAAGAAATGGTGGAAGCCAATACCTTCATATATATGGTAGTCAGTATGAAAGGAAAGAAATGAGAGATGTTTTGAAGATAAATTCAATTCCATCCATAAGGTTAAATGAAATTGTATAGAATGTTTACTTTTTTTTTAGTGTAAACAACTATGTACAAAAGATGTAGATCAAATTGTAGATTTAATAGAAAATTTGTAATGGACTCTTTTTCGAGGTGGCCAACATACCCTCAATGCTAAGAAATACAATTTACCAGTTTCAAACAAAAATATGGACACTATCTTGTTTTATTTATATCCTATCAAATCTTGATGTCAAAAGACTGCTATTTATACACTCTTTCGAGTCTTCGTGTTTCAAGGACCAAATTTTCTTTGGTGGGGCTGATACATTGTAAGATGGCCACTTAACACATGAAAGCGTATGGAGCCTTAGAAGATCTTGGCAAGAGGATATGAATAGACTAAAGTGGAGGATTAGCAAGAGAGACCCTACCTTGCATGATAGCCATAATCTCATTATGCAGTGGCTAGTTTTGTAATACTTATAGAAACTATAAACAATAGAGATTATGACTTCTTTCTTTAGATGTTATTAATGAATTGTAATCTGGAAAACATGAAGTAGCATTCTTTATCCCAATCCTTTATTTGATGCATTTATGAGTTTATGCATTGCTTTTTAATTATCACTTTGATTATGCTTTCCTTAGTGTGGTTAGCATGAGTAACTGCTTAATTACTAATTCTGAGGGTTTTCAAGAGTAACCATCTCTTGAGGCTTCTCACTGCTTAGGGTTGTCATTAATTGAAATCTGGGAGGTTGAAACTTCATAACCTAATTGGTTCGAATTTCCTAATTAATTGTAGGTATCTTTTCTTTGGTTTGATCTTATCTTTATTTTATTCGTGTTTTTAATCCTGTTTATTCAGCTTATTATCAGAGCAGAGTTCAAGAATCTATTCTATCAATCCTTGGGGTTTGTTTTGATAATCACTAAAGCAGATCATAAAAAATTAAATTCAGAAAATTCAAAAATTAGAAAAGATTGTACTGTTCATACTTGGATAATTCCAACTCATAGTTTTGTGCGTATTAATTTCTACTCTAATCCCTATTTCACATATCATTTACTTGCTTTTCCATATTGATCTTCAAAGTACTCTTTCAAGGTCATGTTATAAATACTTGGGCTGATTAATCATTGACTGTGCAAACCTTGGTATGGAAGTTATGCATGAAAGTAATGCTCATAACTTTCCTCCAGATAAAAATGGTTAAGATCTCAAATCATTAAATGTATTTGTTTTTTTCCTTCTACAACCATGTTTCAGCTACTAACCAGTTACACAACCAACCACATCTGAAACGCGTTACACTTTTAACCCCAAGTTGCTAAAAATAAGCCCAAACGCAGCTGCACATCCGTCGTCACCTATATTGCTCGAACTCTCCAAAAATGCTTGTCGGATCCTCCAAAATGCATTAATTTTGGAGGATCCAACATGTGCCAATCAACATTTTTGGACATTTTCGAATAGTCCGAACAACATAAGACAGCTTCCTCCTCACCTATCTAAAGGGGATCAGTTATCTGGGAGGGGCAATGAGTTATTCACACCCCAAAAAATGAAGCATAAGTTAAATCTCTTGCTAAAAAAGGGAAACTAGATATTACAAGAAGAGTCTCTCTTTCATGTTGGAGCATACATTTTAAGATAGCAAAAGCTGTATAGGCAGTAAATCATTTAGTTCTCTCCTCTCTTGCTTCAGATAAGAGTGATGCACACATAATCATCATTATCTTCTTATTTCCTTCTCATAAGAGTTAATTAATATTAAATGCACTTGGGTTCGAGTTGGGCAAACAACCACTAATGCTTGCCTTAGAGTAGCTATGTACATTTGTCCAAACCTCTCTTGAGGCATGGCCCTTCCTTGAACTTTAAAACTACAAATGCAAATTATAAATCTCAACATAATTAAGGATATGAAAGTGTGCTCTAAACTTTTAATAAATAGTCACACAATTCAACATGGTATTAGGGTAGGCAAAATCCTGAATTCACGTCTCATTACCAAACAAAACCCCTCAGATTATATTGGATTACACTTCCCTCAAAACGTCTAAGGTTTCTCTCCCCCCATAATGTGCAAATAGTTCATACTTGAACCGCCTTTTATTCTAAAAGAACCCATAACTGATCCTTCAAATAACTTATATGATCATTCATAGTCAACATTAAGTTGCAAAAGATTCATTTCCCTGTTTTTCCAGCCAACCTGTAAAAAATTCCCAGCATGTATCATTTGCAAGTCAGAGCATTAACATTAGGTAGAAAAACCTAAACTAAAAACCGTCGGGAAATCACACACTTAGAGAATTACGAAGCATACACTGATACATGGGAAATCCCACACAAAAGACGATACCACAATCGAACACCCGGGATAGACCTACAAGCTAAAATGGAAGATACTAGCAGCAGCACAGAGTTTGATATACAAACACAACACAGTGCACAAACAATTACTGGGCACTGATTTTCTTTCCGCTTCACACACTCACAGTCCTCTCCATCTCTTAACCGCCACTTTCCACCACAACTCCACCATTAAACCTCCATCTCCATCATGGATACTACTTGAATCACACCAAAACATTGCAAGTCAAAGCATTTGCATTAGGTAGAAATCTCTAATCTCCTTTCTAGGATACAGGTTGGCTATCAAAGCTCATTCCTTTGTTAAGTTTTACAATATATAGGCCTCATTGAGGATGTCATCAATCCATGAAGCACAAAAAACTAGCAATATCTAACCAAACACAATATTTTTCAGAGCTTATGGTTAACCAAGAATTGAACATACAGGGTGAGAAGCGCCAATAGAGTGCTTCAAGGCCAGTCCTGAAGCTTTATTAACCAGAGCAAAACTAGGGAACCCCTCTTCATCCTTCACATTTGTGCTGTACTTCTCATCTTTATACCAGTGCTGTAACAATTTCCACCCATTACCACAAACTCAAAGAAAAACAACAAATACATATATAAAGAAAGAGTTCATAGTAAAAAAAATTACACCTAAAGTATCTAGACTATTCAAGTTCCATTGCTGAATTATTAGATGTGTGACTTTCCTAATAAACTGAATTATCATCAACTATTTATCAAAACACAACTCAACTATAAATTGTTCACTCTTTCTATCCAAATCTTGGTGATATTTTAGGTAGGAAAAGTAAATGATTGATAAATTAAGATGTATTTTGATAAATAGTTAGTGATAGTCAATTTTCACATGATAGTTCAGATATGAAATTCAAAAGATCAGATACTTCAGGTGTGATTTTAACCCTTCAATCGAAGAAAAAGAACCTACTTGAAATGGATCTGATGGATCAGAAGCGGCAAGAACGACTTTTCCATCACGGATAGTGAGAGAGTAATTGGTATCAGCCTTGGTATAAACCCTAAAAGACGGTTTATCCATGAGCTCTGGATTTGAAGAAGTTTGATGGTGAAAGAATGAAGGCACATGTGGTTGAAAACGATGAGGATGCTCGTGATGACGATCATCACTCTCGCTCTCATGAGACACGTGTTGAACGGAGGAGTAACCGGAAGTAGGTGGCTGTGGTGGTGGTGGGCCCTTATAGTAATCAGACATCGGGGGTGGACGATTGTAAGATCCACCGTAGTTATCCTCCATTGAAGGAGGTGGATAATAAGGCTGGCCATAATTGGGCTCCATGGGTGGTGGTCCACCAACATGGGAAATATGATAGACATGGCTAACTTGAGGAGGAGGTGGTACATCAAAGGATGACGGTGGTCGATGGCCGGGAGGTGGAAATTCTTCACCACGGTCGTCGTCGCGACGGTGGTGGTGGCTGTTATGGTGGTGTCCAAAAGGATGTTCCATGATTGGATGAAATTAAATGAGCACAATCTTGATAAAATTGGGGTAAAGGTGTTTTTAAGCTCTAAATTAGAAAAAGGTGGCAAGTTTAGTCTTAAAGGGTTCATTAACTTAATTATGAATTTAATTAATATTTTAAAAATATTAATTTTTTAAAAATATAAAAAAATTCAAAATTTTAAAATTAAAACTTTTCAAACTCCAAAACCAATTTACATTCATACAGTATCTTTTTCTTTTAATTTTATTTTTATCTTAAATTTTCCACAACTAACGATCGGCTCTCTCTCAATGATTTCTTTCAATACATTTTTTGGCGTTCTTCAGTGTGTGCAGTATGTGTTTATTGGCAACCTTTCATTTTTGAAATTTTTTTTTCTCTATTTTATAAGATAAGCTTTATTCTTTTATTTTTGTTCATAAAGTTAGAATTTTATATTTTGATTAAAAAAGAAGAAAAAGAACTGGTTTTGTTGGTTCAGAGGTAGGGTTAATGACTTTATTGTTTGAAAAAATAAAAAAATCTTAATTTGTGATATTTAATATGGTTGTTGTATATTGGTGTATTATGTTTAGTGAAAGTAAAAACTTTGTTGTTCTTACTTTCAATATTTTTGTTAAAGTAGTGAAATTTAAAAAAAAAAAATTGAATACTACGTTGCAATAGATTACTGATTTGTTGGACAAAATCTAACAGTTATTGGATTGTAGCATATCTTGTTCTTGTCGTCATATTTTGTGTTGTTAAATATACAGAAATGGATTCAAAAAGTTATGATTTAAAAAATAATATTATGAAAATTTAGGGTTTTTCTTGAAAGTCAAATTAGAGTTAACGAAAGTCAGATTATGGAATTTGTTAACAATGATATGGTTGTATGTTTGTAAATAGTATGTGTATCTTCTATGAAAGTATAATTTTTATTGTTGTTGTTCTTGTTCTTGAATATTATTATGAAAGTAGTGAAATTTTGAAATTTATTAATTGATCTGTTGCAACAATTGATTAATTTGTTGGACAAACTCAAATAGATGTTGGATTGTAGCATAACTTGTTCTTGTTGTTATAATTGTATGTTGTTAAATGTAGTGAAATGGATTCAACAAGTAAGAATTTTAAAAAAAAAATCTTGATGTTGAGATCTTAATAAATTATTGCTTTAAAAAAAGCTAATTTATGATTTTTGTTAAGAATTGATACAGTGATAGGCTTGTAAAGTATAACTTCAGTGAAAGTACAATTTATCTTATTGTTGTTCTTGAACATTATTGTGAAACAGATGTTGAGATTTAGTATAACATCTTTTAGTGAACACTTATTATTATATCTTGATGTTGTTAAATTATTTCACTAATATAGTGAAAAAATTGATTTTCTTTTAGTGTTGTTGTTGTGCTTTGTGATATAAGAGATTACTTCTGTTGAAAGAAAAAATAAAAGAGATTGATAAATGTATTTTATTTCCAACAAATGTTTCACCTTTTGCAACATATTGGCAATATGTTGTAACTAATGACTTATAAATTGCAATAAGTTATTCATCTACTAAGAAAACAATAGAATTGCTTAACTATTATAATTTTTTTCCAACGGATGAGAAATCAGTTGCAACACATTATCCATCTGTTGCAACAAATTAATCACATGTTCGAAACAATTAAAACAGTATCGGAACTGTTTTATTTCTCCCTACAATTGAGTAATCTATTCCAACATTGAAAATCTGTTGTAATAGATAACTCATAGTATATTATTTATTGTATTTATTTAATCATCTAAATGATGCACAAATCAGTTATAACATTTTTTTTGTTTATCACTTGTTTGTAGATAAAATGTCTCTGAAAAAAAACAAGGCATCGTTCAACATCACAAAAAAAAGTAAAATACCTAAATAAGAATCAACCTCAAGATTACAACATCTTGCCAATGAAGCAGAATCCCTTTTGCACACAGATTTAAATATAGATCAAGGTAAAGAAGTATTGAAAAATAAAAGGCATGAATATGTAGAAGACGAATTAAAAAAAAAAATGAAAGTTCTGTAGATACAAATAACAAAAAGGAAAATGATGAAGAGGTTGAAAAGAAACAAGATGGAGAGAAAGAAGTTGGGGAGGAAGAAGGCGAAGAGGAAAGAACGAAAGAAGATCTTAAAGGAGAAGATGATGAAGAGAAAAAGAGTATTGAAGAAAACGATGTAGAAAAGCAAAAATAATATAAGAAGAAGATGAAGGAGAGGAAAAAAATAGTGGAGGAGCAAGATGAACAAAGTAGATGGTGACAGCGGATGTGAAGAAAATGATATGTCTTTAGTTCAAAGATCGAATAGATCAAAATATTGACATGCTAGTAATGTTGGCATGTCTAACTCTTCTGCTTCTAATAGCCCCCTTCCCTTAATGTCAAAATTTTAATATGATAAATTTTTTTGTGAATATGTCTATGGATAATTTCACAAAATGTACTGATGATTTTGTGGTAAAATCAGGCATAAAAAAATTAATAAATTTAGAAAAGGTTTTGAAAGAGCAAAAGCTAGAGAATTTCTTTAGGAATAGTTGTTTTAGAATCTATTTTGATCTCCCTGAGAATACTGATGCAAAATTTTAAATGACCATGGTTTACAGTCTTCTCAAGTGGAGAATAATGTTTAATGATGAGGAAAAGAATAAGGAGAAGGAGGAGGGAAAAAAGGAGGATGAGACGTGGATTAATTACTGTGTCATGTCAGTTTGTTTTGGCATGAAAAAATTTGTCATAGTTACTATCCTAATATGCCATCCTTCTTCTCATCATCTTTCAATTATGACACAAAAAAAAGCCCCGTTCAACAAAAAAATCCGACATCCAGCAAAATAAAGAAAGGCAAAGACAAACAATTAATTTTAAGGATTTGGAGTCCAAAAAACTTTCTAAGAAGCAAAAAGAGTCATTATGCTTGTTTGGTTTGTGCATGCCATTCTTATAGCCAAAGACAGTAATCAAGTCATATCATCTATTGTGATAATACACTTACAAAGTGTTAATGAATTCAACAACTACCTATAGGGTTATGAAAGCTACATGTTGACCGTCAAATATTTTATTGTAAGATTTGACGCCTAAGACAATCAACTTATATGGCTTTCTTGGGCCTTCATGGTAAACTTTTGATTTTATTCTTAGTTTTTATTTTACTGAGTAATTATTTTTATTTATTATTGATATCATTTTTTATACTTGGGCATTTGAAGTTATTCCTCATCTCCGTCAGCAAGTTAAGGACTACCCAGATGAGATTTCTCATCCAAGAATCCTTAGATGATTGACTACAAAAATTAACAAGAAAGTTAATGTTGCTAATATTTTTACCTCCTGATAATTCAGTAAGTCAGTCTTTTTTTATATTGGTTAATTTTATTTAACTGTTATCTACATAATTCAACAAATTAATGATCTGTTGTAATAGATGGATAATTTATTGTTACAAATGACTAATCTATTAGATTCAGGTTCTGCCTCAGTACAAAAGCAGAACTTGAATCCAATAGATTAGTCATTTATTACAACATATTATCCATTTGTTATAACAGATTCCTGATTTGTTGCAACAAGTGACTAATCTGTTGGATTCATTTCTTGCATCAGTCTAGAAGCAGAAGTTGAATCCAACAGATTAATTATATGTTGCAACAAATTAATGATATGTTGCAACATACTAATGATCTGTTGTAACATCTGGTTAATCTATTGCAACAAATGACTAATCTATTGGATTCAACTTCTGCTTCAATTTAGAAACAAAAATAAATTCCAACAGATTATTCATTTGTTACAACAAATGTATTATCTATTGCAATAAATGACTAATCTATTGGAATCTTTTTTTGGACTGAGGTAGAATCTGAATCCAACAAATTGTTCATCTGTTGTAAAAATTTATTAATCTAGAATTAATATTATTTTTTATTATATAGGCACTATCATAGTATAACTCAATTTTTATTATAGATTGTGCATTCATGGCTTGTCTCTACTGATGTAGAGTTGCAGATGTCATTTTTTGTTACTTTATGACAAGTAAAAATTTTACCTGACCCTACAATTGATAGGATTAAAGAGGAACTGACTGGGGAAACAACTATGAAAATGGATGCACTCTGGGTTGGGATTGATGGTGAGGATGTTGGTATTGTAAGTAAAGATGTTGGTGTTGTTGGAAAGGCTGTTGATACTGGTGTTGTTCGTGAGGCTGCTACTGTTGTTAATTGTTCTGGTGGTAGTAGTGATTTTGTTTGTGATTATGGTGGTGCCCGTGATGATTTTGGTTAGCATCATAGTATTGGTGCTCAGATTAAATATAGTGGTGTTGTTGGATTTAGTGGATTCATCCATCAAACTGTATTTGTTGAAAGACAATCAGTTGTTGATGCCGGCACATCCAACTGTCTTGTTCTTCTTGTCATGTATTCATCAAAAAATACATGATAAATTGGTTAAGAGCATTGAGGCATTGACTGAAGCTGTACAGAATCTTGCATCTAAGAGGGGTGTAATAATATTGAAAAAAATATCAGAGTTCCATACTCCTTTACAACTCAAGGTGAAGAGGAGAAACAAAGTAATTTCACAAGAAGTGGCAGCTGCTAAATCTAAAAGATCTGCTACTCCACTTTGAACTGATGTTGATTCACTACAATAAAAAATATAAATCTCTACAAAATCATAGATGCCACCAAGAGAAATGAACTTGAAAAAAGTCATGAAAGCAAAAAAAAAAAAAAATTAGGTCAGTACTCAATGTATGAGTTTGAGCCAAATGATTTTAGAATTATGGCTTGCATGACTTAATAGTGACTGAACTTGGTAAACTTTTTAATCTTAAACAATACTTGTGTATATTTATATTATTTTAATAAATATAAAAATTTATGACAACAGATTGCACATATGTTGCAACCTGTTGTAGTAGTTACAATTGTGACACAAGTTGCAACAGATTCCTAATTTGTTGCCACTGATTAACTATCTGTTGCAACAGATCATTAATCTGTTTGTTTCAACTTCTGCTGAATTCAACATATTAGGAATTTATTGCAACAGATTAGGAATCTGTTGCAACATAAGTGTGATTTATTTTAATTTTTTTGATACTTAAATGCAAAAGTGACTTACTTAAATACAAAAGTGACTAAGTGTAAATTTTTTTTAATTTACTAAGTTGATGAAATTATGTTGCTTATGAAGAGGCGGCACGTAAAATTTTGCGGAGTACTATGCTTCTATAGATAGAATTTTGGAGCTTAACTTCTTTAAGAATTTCAACAAAGATTTAAAAAAATTATGTGATGAAGCGACAATTCCGAGCAGCTAGCCTCTTGAGCAACTTATTCATCAGTTTGAGTGGGATGATGACATGCTTGATTATTGTAGAGTAAAAAAATTCTACCAAGGTAGCTGCCCATGGATTGATGCTAAAAGAATCTTAACTATGATAAACTTAGAGATGAAATATTTTATGCCTCTTGAGATCTTGATCAAGGATGGAGTCATAAATGTTTATGATTGCAACCTCTTTATTTTTGAAGATTATGCATTCTTCTATCATAGTGAGAGTATGTTGGAGTTGTTGAAGCAAGGTGGCATGTTTAAACACTTGTTTGAAAATTTGATGATGGAGTTTTCATGAAAAAATGAAGAATCTTCCTCGAAATGATAGTGGTGTTGCTTGTGCTTCTTATTCGCTTGCATTTATTGATCACTTATTAATAGGTACTAGTGTCAAAACTCAAGAAACACTATATAATGACAACACTATGGAAAGAATGCAATAGGTATGGGATGCTAGTGTAATGGACAAAGAGTTGGTTCCTTAAGAAGTTTGAATTTGGTGGTGTCGGGTTGTTTTATTGAATTTGGTGATATTGGGTTGATGGAACCAATAAATAATTCTATTTCTATTTTTTAATTATATTTATAAGACTTGTGTTGTATGATGAATATTTTCTTTCAACTTTGTGTCATTTATGTTGATTTAGTTATGTATAGCTTAGCTATTAATTTTAAAAAGATGACATAATCTAGCGAAATCAAGGTTGATGATAATCTTATCTGTTATCTTGAGTCTTGTATGTAGGGTTGTCCGGAAATTCCTTTGTAACTTCCTGGACGTTCATACTTTGTTCTGTAGTCTTTCAATTACCATATAGTTTTTATAATATAAGGAGTCTATAGGTCATCGATCATAAAAATCTCCACAGAGTTATTGTATACGGGTATTACGAGGTCCAAGACTTTGAAGATCGCCTCATTTGAGTTAAGATGTGGATAAAGTCTCTTCAATGGTAGCGTATAGAATGCTCGAGGTCTCTCTAGCCTCCTGTTGTACCAATATTTCTATTTTAGGGATTAAGATATAAGGTAATGAAGTTTCGGTCCTCACGGTACTACTTCACTATCGGTCACCCAGGAATATCTAACCTTGTATATTCAATAATGTACTAATAAACTAAATTTAATTTAATAAATAGATTAAAATATTTAGAATAAATAGATATAGAGCGGGTAGCGGGAATCAGACTTCCCCAGTAAAGCGTCTGATTCGACAATCAACACTAAATGAAATAGGTAAATCTATTTTCTCACCTGCCTACGATTGATTAGAGACTTATTCAGTAGGTCCTCCTTCCCTACAGTGAATGTTTCCTAATTATTTAGGTCCATTTATTGTAATTACTTCTGTGAAAACTAAATGAAATAGGCAAGTGTTTTTCTTTTTGTGAATCCTATTTCAATGGAAACTTGATTACCAGAAGGAACTAGATAGATTAGAGAGAAAAAGAACAGATGATAAAAAATGATAAAGAAATAAAGAAATTTTGAATTGGGTTAGGAATCTAAGTTTGAGGCAGTATGGATAAAAAGACTTTCTAGTTATACTATTCACTTCTCAATGACGAATTGATTCAATAGTTCAAATATTGATATTCATGATATTTATCCGATTCAAGATCACAGATTGCATATCTGTTGAACAAAATAAAAGAAACAAGAATTAAATATAACTGATTACACATCTACTGCAATAGATTGTGTAATCTGTTGGAAATAATGAAAAAGATGTTGAATTGTTGGAAAATGTCAAACAAATGTTGAACAACAGACTCAAAATCTGTTGCAACAGATTATGTAATATGTTAATAAAAACAAATAGATGTTGGATTAATAACAACATATTGAATATCTATTGCAACAGGTAGTATTAGTTGTTGGAAAAAAAATAGATGTTGAATTAGTTACAACAGACTGCATATCTATTACAATAGATAGTAGAATTTGCTGGAGAAAATCAATCAAATCTTGTATATATTAGAATAGATAGTGAAATTTATTTAAACATAGATATATTATTTGATGATTAAACTATATTAAATAACATTGTTGATCAATTAGCATGATGGAATGAAGTAGTTCACATCAACTTATCACTTAGTTTAGTACTATTAGACTTAGTTTATCATCTAAACAAATGAATTACTAGCTAGTCATTAGGTGTTAACATGGACATATTATTTAATGACTAAACATGGTTAAATAACATTTAATCACTTAGCATGATGGAATAAATTAGTTCACATTAAATTAGTACTACTAGATTTAGTTGATCATCTAAACATGTGAATTACTAGCTAGTTCATTGGGTGTTAAACATGGACATATTATTGATGGCTAAACATGGTTCAGTAACATTATTGATCACTTAACATGATTGAATAAAGTAGTTCATATTAATTTATCTCTCAATTTAATACTATTAGACTTAATTGATCATCTAAACAGATGAATTACTAGCAACTACATTAGGCGTTAAATATGGACATATTATTTGATGAATAAACCAAGGTTAAATAACAATGTTGATCACTTGGCATGATTGAATCAAGTAGTTCATATATAATTTGTTTGATAACCCACAATGGAAGAATTAATCTGTTGCAACATATTCATAATATGTTGCAATAGATTTTTAATCTGTTTGATTATCCTCAATAGATGTTGTATCTGTTGCAACAAAATAGAGAATTTATTACAATGGATTTATAGCCTGTTGCAATAGATTTATAATCTGTTAGATTATTCCCAACAAATATTGTATTTATTGCAACAGAATAGAAAATTTATTGCAACAAATTCATAACTTGTTACGATAGATATATAATATGTTTAATTACTCCAAAAAGAATTTGTATCTGTTAACAGAATAATATATTTGTTGTGACTGATTCATAACCTGTTACAATAGACATATAATCTATTTGATACTCTTAAATGAAGTTGTATCTATTGCAACAGAATAATGTGTTTGTTTGCAAAAATTTATAACTTGTTGCAATAAATGTATAATTTATTTGATATTTTTTAAAAAATTGTTATATTAAATGATCACTAATTTAGGACTACTGGACTTAATTGATCACATATCATGATCAATACTAGTTAATTCATTAGGTATTAAATATGGACACATTATTTGAAACATGGTTAAATAACATTGTTGATCACACAGAAAAGTTGAATGAAGTAGTTTACATCAACTTATCACTCAATTTAGTACTACTAGACTTAGTTGATCATCTAAGCTGATGAATTACTAGCTAGTTCATTAGATTCTAAACATGGACATATTATTTGATAACCAATCACAAATCCCAACATACAAAAACTCAGCAGAAATTAAATCAGTATATACTCATGAGAGCCAAGTCGTATGGTCGCGTTAACTGACTAAGATTAAAAACGCAATATGCCACCTGACCACGGAATTCTCTAGAATATCACAACCTCAACCCACCACTAAAGAGTATTGCTGTCTACTAAGGTATCTGTACGCTTATAGTACAGAAAAGAGCCCTAACATAAACACGACCAAGGAAACCCTAAAAAAAATGGAGCATTATTTAAGCCAAATACGAAGTATAAAGATAGCTCTTTGGCAACCAATCCAGAATTGAGGGAAATCAAATAGAGGGAGCGAGCCATTTACTCGCAAAAGCTACCTGTTCTGGTTCTCAAGGACCAATTGATAGAGGTCATAGATAACATGTGTCACAAAATAGAGTTACTAAATAACTCACGGTAGGAAGATGATAACTATAGGCTAACAAGTCATCTTCCCAAAAGAACAAGAAACATCAAACACTCAAGGCTAAGAAACATTTCCTGACCTAAACGTAAAAAAGATTCCAATTAGCAAGGGCCTAAATACCCCTATCATCCTGCCGAAGTACACTGCTCATGGTTAAGACATGATCATGATGCAAAAATACAGTATTTAGGGAGAACAGGGTAAACTGCCAATGTCTGATAATATTTCTAAGATCTACTTATGAACATATGTCCTGAATCCTCTATCTCACGACACCTGCGGTGAAACTAGCCAGATAATCCAAGACCACCATTAGGGTCTACCATTAAAAAATT
>JBDJHY010285038.1:0-10152 GCA_039654485.1 Withania somnifera
CTTCACCGTAAAACCTCCATTGATGAACTTGAAGTTCTTGGGTCTTTATTATTGATCTTGGAAAGTGTTGGGGATTACTCCTAATCACTGTTTCATCATTATTTGGTAAGTTTTGCATCCTTAATTTATTTAATTTCATAAAAAAAATTCCCAAATTTGCAAAGTGGGTTCTTCACCTTATTTCTTGCTCGTTTTAGTTCCAAATTTTGGGTATGAGTTCCTTACAATATGTGAATATTTGGTACCTTTTGTTTGGAGTTTCAGATTTGCACTCTTGTAGATACCTTTTGTTTGGTACCTACAATATGTGAACATTTTTGACCTAGACTATTTTCATAGATTTATGGCTATCATTTGATCATATTAACATCTAGATTGTTATTTTTCTAGTTTCATGCTTATTGGAGTTTGTTTGCACATTTTTGGGAGATTTGGAGTAGTCCGGACATCCTCTATGTAGTATTTTCGAGCTTGTCTTCGGAGGATAGGTAGACTATAACTTATGATTAGACTTGGCTTATATCGGAAGTAATAATACTATTTAGCATCCTTATATTGGGAAATTTAGGTTGGTACCCTTGGCCCTGTCCTCTTCTTTTGTCTGGTTATTGATTATGTATTGATGTTGTATTTGATCATAGATTACCTTGCGGCCCTGAGTGATCTACATAGAATCTGGAACATAAAGGGTGGGGTTATTGGGAATGTATGTGAGTCCCAAATATTGAGTTGGCTTGTTATGCTTGCTATAGTTATTCTGAGCTTATGCAGGTCTAACATGACATTCTATGATCCTTGACTATGATTATAGTTGTACCGTTCATGCATCATTATTGTGTTACTGAGTGTTTATGCATCCATTTCCATTATTTATTTCCAGGAGCCTAGTATTGATGATTTTTGAATCTTACATGGCTTTGTTGAGCTCGCTTTTAGATATTGATTTGGCCTTAAGAGCCCATTTTTGTATATTGATGAATTGTATTACTTTGAGATTTTGATAATGAAATTTGAGCACACATATGTTGATATAATCACAGAAATTTTGATATTACCGGCTAGTCCTAATATGAAATTGGTTTTAGGTGGAATCTTTACTAAAATGAACTATTTTATGATTTTCTTAAATATACTATTTTAGTCTAGGCCTTAAAAGCTGCATCGGGTACATGACCTTGGTAGTAGTTATTTCTCCTTCCTAACGTCGAACACTAAGTATTAGCCATTATCTAATTTTAGTCCCTGATTTTGGCTAGGCATGGACATTGAGTTTTCAAATGATTTAGACCTAGTCGAGGTTGAGCACCTGAGACCTGATACAATATGAGACCTATTTCTATATACAGTATGATCTTGATATTTATGAGTATGAAGGTTTTGGCCCACGATGGACCCTATCATCCTGGTCCAAGTACATAGGCGACCGGGGGAGAGGTATACGATGGAGTAGTAGGAATAAGGAAAAAGTTCCTTCCATGAGTTCCATCCTACCATGCCTATGACTTTTCAGGGGAGGAGTGTAGACATTTAGTTTAACATACTTCATGCCCGTGTTACTTTCGCACTTGTTTTCTTGGTTGATACCTTTCGGTAGAATTAGATGCTAACAGGTGAGTGTGACTACTTGTATTTATCTAATTATTTACTTTATGTATTTTATTTATCACTTTTATTTGGTAGTACTTAGAATTTCCTTGACTAGTAAGTGTTGTTTATGTTAGGGTTCCATTTAATTATGCCTTCTTCCTTTGTCCTTTATTGAGGTTACCAGTACACTGCCCTTATTTATTCTCCCTACTTGATTATCTATCGCGAGGACTCAGGTACGCTTTTATTCTTTTATCTGGGTTCTTCCATTTCTGTGATTATCTAGCTCCTTTGTTTGTTCATGTTGTCTCTATTTATAAGTAGCTAGTGTTACTTGTCTATATTTGTTCCTTTGATTTCTGCGACTTATTTTTTCACTATATGTTATTTACTACTTTTATTTCTTATATGAGATTGGTTGGCCTATGATGCCTTCTGGGTACCTATTGTTTTTGGTACTCATACTATACTTATGCATCTTTTGGTGTAGACTTGAGTACGATTGGTCTGCACTGATTCCTGGTTGTCCTAATATCCTAATTTAAGGTAGATGATGGCTTCTGGCGTCCAAACCTTGCCTTTACTTGAATTATCTTTCTTCTGCTACTTGATTCGCTACAGGCTATATATTTTCCATTTCATAAATTGTACTCATACTTAATGACTCATTTTGTTGGATATCAAGTTTTACAGTTTGTTATCGACTCGTTTAGACTTCTGCTTGTCCCTATCCCTTATTTATATTTATCTTCCATAATTAGTTATTATTTTGACTGTGTGTACTTGTTGGATGGTTCTCCCATGGTGGGATGTAGGTTCCCTCATGATCCAAGAAATACGATCGTGATAATGTTACATCTAGGGTGCAGACTCAGGGTATGAGAAATTTAGTATTAGAACATATAGTTCAAGTTCCCTAAGAATTCTATGAACCTTGTTAGTAGGATCTTGTTTATGATTGGGAGGTACCTACTTTTATAAATGAGTAATTAGGATCATTAAATAAAAGTTTTCCATTATTTTATATTCTAAATTATGCACTAGATCAGTCCCCTAAGAAACTTATGAATATTCGAGGTTGCTCAAATTCCTCCAACTAGAAACAAGTGAAGTTCATATTCTTATCCATCTAGAGCTCTTAGATAGAGCTAGCATAAAACCCAGGGGCTGCATAAGGGCTTGAGAGGATCCTACTACTGAATTCAGGTCTACTGATTCAAAATCATACTCCTTATCTATGAATCGTGTTGTTAAACCAGAGTAAGATATGTGTTCATGTCAATCTCTAAATCATATTGCAAAATTAATTTGTGAGGAGGAAGTATGTCATAGAATGAGTGAGAAATTTTAATACCCGAGGGATAATGCATTGTGTTCCTACCATGATGTATTCTTTTAGTGGTTTGAAAGTGAGTTTATGAACCCTTATAATGAGTAGAAATGATTAGGAATCCAAACTAATTCTTTGGAACAATTTTGGATAGAATTTAGGGCATGTGCAATATAGGGATTATCCCTATTCTAAACTGACGCTACAGAACACTGTAATCACCCTCATGGTCATTTATGAGAAATAAGTGATGTTTTTTATTTTAGAACATTTCAGTAGCTTCCCCAAGTCATTTATGACTTGTTATGATCGGTAGTTCGTTTCCCTAGCTCCTCAGTTGAGAAATATCTCAAATTGCCTATTTTAAAGCCTAAAACTACGTACTCGTTGACTAAAGTCAACATTCTTCAAGACAATCTCGAAGTTAAATTTCGATAGTTCCATTAGCTCTATAATGCCAAACAAAGTCAGGATTGACCTTAATTTTGTGTTTTAGAAATTTCATTTGCAATTTGTGCTCATTTGTGGATTTCAGTTAAGTTTAAAGCCAAACATTGGAGCTTGAGTGGTATTTTGATGTTCGGAGTGTCAAAAAGGACTTTTGACGCTTCTATTAGTTCTAATATTATGATTTTTTTCTAGTTTGTCCCTTGATACATTTCCCAAGGTATTCGTGTTCAATTTGAGTTGGTTTGTGGAAAGTTGAAACTTTCTTATTTTGGCTAAGTCATGCTTTGGGGGTCATTTTTACTCAAACGACCTACGGTGTACGTTTTGTCTATTTCATTGAGTCTAGAATGTGTTTTCCACATAAGATACATATTTAGTTTTCCAAAATTGGACTCCATTCCATTTCCAAACCCCTGGTTGAAATTTCTTAAAATTATTGTTTTGGCGGTACATGCACAGATTGATTTATCAGTCAAAGTGCCGATTTATCCATGACCGATAAATAAAATATTTTACTAAAAAATTGGTAAGTACCGATAAATTGGCATTTGTATAGATAAATCAATACCTGTCCAAAGGTTTCTAGTCAATAGAGAGTGTTGATTTATTGGTCAAATGACCGATAAATCGGTTCCTACATAGGTGTTCCCCACTTCATGGAATGCCGATTTATCAGCATTTTGTTCGATAAATCGATATCCGCCAAAATTTGCAGTGCCAGGAGAATGCCAATTTATTGGCACGAGTGTCCGATAAATCGGCATCTAAGGCATATTTTCTTCAGTTTCTAGCCTATTTTTGGTTTATTATTTCATCAACTTTTTATCTCATTTTCTATCTACTTTTGGTGAGATTTGCCTTGGAAACTTCCTCAAACTCTGTAGAAAAGTTTCTTTAAGATCCCTTACGTCTTCCTCACCCTCGTTAAGTAATTTCATCCTTTTAATTCCATGAAAATTGGGGTTTTCCTCCATTGATGCCATAGTCATGATTTCTTTATTTCATTACTTATATCTGAAGTTGTGGGGTAAATCCTTTTTCATTAGGGCTAGTATACTTCATAGTAATCTTTACTTTTCCTATTTCATCGTATAATTATATAAAGATTGAATCTTTAAATTCCTTTAATACTTTATTTACTCTAGGCAGTCTGACGGTCTTCCCTTGCTCGAGTTATGCTTAATTTTGGAACACGACTTCCTAAAAAGATAAGAATCTCGTAGAGATATTTGTTTCATTTCCAACAAGCGGGCTTCGCATGCCCATTATATGCCCCGTTCGGAACTTAGAATAATTTATACCTTTAGACTCTTATTGATATATGGAATACTATTTCACAAGTTTCAGAGCAATTGACGTTTTTTTGATATCAATTGGAGTAACATTTTTGAGTTTGCAGAGCTTTATCATCGGATGGCAGGTAGGCTCCGTGGGGATATCTCTGGGTTCATAGATTTAATAATTGTACTAAATAGGATCTTTGGGTTGGGTATCTAGGTTATTATTGTAACCTTGGACAGTTCTTTCGTGCGTTCCTCATTCGCTATCTATTTCGACATCCAGATTAACATGGGGCTTGTGACCTAGGATTTGCTAAATGATCCTGTGCGGTATGTAGGTGGTTTTCATTTCATGTATATATACTTGATGATATGTTGTGCATGCATTATATAAGAGGTTGGGCCATTAGCTTCGTTGAGCGTGTATTGTGTCTGGGCCAGTATCACCACATGATTACTAAGCCGTGAAGGCTATACATTGATTTTAGTAATAGTGACTAATAATGACATAAACTAATAAATTGGAATATTCTAATAATAATATAAGTAAATGACCCTTTAAATTTTTTAGACTCAGCAGTGTACCAAACACCCAATACTACTATTTTTACTTATTTTAGCCCAGGCTTTACAGTCACTGAGAAATATCATATGACTAGCTAATACTAGGACTTGAGACTGACTCTGTTCAATAATGAGTACAACCAATGGAACTTGTGTCCGTCATTATACGACAATGAGTACGTATTTATGATACTACTACATACACTAATTTGGAGGATTTTTTGATACAGCTCCCTTGAGGACTTTGATGATACATGACATTGAGGCATGGGATGCCGTAACTTGTCAACATTACAACTTTTGAGGTGTGGGCTGCCATAACCTATCGACATTACGACTTCTAAGGCGTGGGATGCCATATCCTGTTGACATTATGACTTTTGAGGCGTGGGACTCCATAACCTTCCGATACTATGACTTTTGAGGTGTGGGACGCCAAGAACTACCGATATTATGACATACTGAGACTATTGAGATATATGAGGCATTGAACGCCAGATCTGATACCCTTGATGCTTATGGTAGGGGAGGTGAGGATATATGATGACCGTAGTGGTGTGATTTACTTTTCTGCACTTGTTTTTTTCAGTGTACCCCTTATTGTATGGAGGCCAACCAGTGAGCGTGTCTACTTTGTACGTTGGGCTTCACAGTGCTTATATGCTTATTACATTATTATTATTACTGTTACGTTAATATTACTAATTATTGGATAGTTCTGATTACGTGGGTTATTGTACGTTGTATAAGCTTTTCAGTCTTTCTTGTCTTACATGGGTTACTAGTATACCTTCCATGTTCTCTTCCTGTCTTTTTTTTACTGTTGCTTAATTGTTGATATTATTCACATGTACTGCTGCAAGGATCTCAGGTACATCTTCCTTCATTGCCCAAATCCAGTTATGTAATTAGCTATGATGACATGTTGTACTTGTTACTTGATTCCGATCTAAATAGATAGCTTCCATAATATACTATTTTCTTCTGTGACCCTATTTATTGTCTTTCCTTATTTACTGCTTTTGTTACTGCCATTTGCCTAATGGGCCTTCGAAGCCACTTGGTATGGATTGCTTCGACAGCTTGTACACATACTACACTTTCCATGTGCGAATCTGAGTACAGGTACTCGACCTTGATTCAGACCGATGTTTGTGCAAACTTTGTTATTTTTTAGAGACTCATGGTGAGCTTGGCATCTAGTTTTTACTGCTTCTCTTCAGTATTAGATTGATCTTTATGAATTTTGTGAGATATATTTTTATTGGACCTTTTTTTCTATGTTCTGTACTTAGAGATTTTGTATTACACTGATATCGGGTTTTGGGAATTGATGATTCTTTATATTTCAACTTTATTTATATATTTTTTGTATTATAATTGTGCTTTCCTCTTTTGATAGAGTAGTCCTCCACTTTGGCTTCAGACTACAGGATGGGTTCTCCTACTGGTGATATAGTATGTGCCATTGTGATCTAATAAATCGGATAGTGACAAACACATTCCTAAACTTTTCTAGAAAAAACCTGCGATTAGCCTCACAACTATAATGACCTGGAAGGTCATTTTTGGAATTTCTTAAAAAATTATCATATTGTCCTTTCCAATCGTTTCTCTGGTTCATATTTGATCAGTATACATGGTTAATTTAAACTTGAGAAAAAGTTGTAAGTTTGAGAAATTTTCTGTTTTGGAAGTACTTAAGTTAAAACAGTTAATTTTAGTCAACATTTAGAGTTAGTTTCATCAGCTTTGGAATGTGTAATTTGATCTAAGAAGACCTTCATTTTTACTTTTAGCCTTTTCATGGTGATTGTAGCTCGTTTGACGAGATAAGTTTAGTTTTAAGGACAAAATTATTTTGATCAATATTTGATAATCGAGCACTTTTATTAAAAATTTGTTAATTATGTTTGATTCAGAAGGCCATTTTTGGCCTAGGATAAGGTTTGGATAAATTTATGGAGGTCCTGGGGCATTTTTGGTCTGTTTAGGAAAATTTCCATTTTTAGTGGCATTGGTGGATATTGAGTCAAGTAGACCTTGGATTCTTATTTTTTATGGTTCTTTTGAATCCGAAACATATAATTAGTGGGGTATGCATAGGATTCCAGACTTATCTCGAGGGTCCATTTAAAGACTTAGGTTCCGTGATGATTTGATGTCATGAACGGTTCTGGTGCAACCCTTTTAATTAATGAGATTGCATGCATGGACATCAAGATTATGTCCATGCACATCACAATTGCATAGCTATTTGCTTTTGTAAATCATGATCGTGTTCACTGGCATCACGATTGCTTAGTGTCAATCGTCTATTCATCGAGTAGTGTGTTTTTTGGGGCTAAGAATAATTTGTTTATTGTGATCACATCCTTAGGAATTATGATCACATAGAGTATGAATTTCCATTAACCTATGAAATATAGTCATTGTTGATGCCCCTTATACACTATTTTTTTATTTTTGGACCTTGAGAGCTCACTTTGGGAAATATTCATAGATAAATTTCAAGGTAAAGATAATGGGTAGGATTTTTAATCATTGTTTTTCATTACCCATTTGATTATTTTATGATTTTAACATCAAAATTGATGGATCTCAAATATTAAGTTTAGGGACTTTTTAGGAAAACCATTATTTGGTACTTTGAGTTTTGGAGGTCAATTTCCATCATATTCTCAATGAAATTTCATATTTTGATATCCCCAAAACATGGATAACATTATTTTAAAGAGTATTTCATATTTACCCTTATGCCTCGGTTTTCGACTTTTTGGGGGCAAATTTTAACAAGATTTTAAAAGTAGAAAAAAGAGTGTTATTGTTCATATTTTCTCATGCTTTGTTCATATGAGTGTTGTTGTTCATATTTTCTCATGCTTTTTTAATATTTGATTAGATTTCATGGATTCAAAGATTCTTTGAGAAAGGGAATCCCACACTTGATTATTTTCTTTGCATTTAAGGCAAATAGAGGTTTTTGACTCTCATACAAAGTATCCTTTATATTTAAATGTTTTTTTATTGAAATACAGAGTAATGGGGACTATCTAAGGGTATCCATGTGGGTGAAGTGATGAGTATTCACCTGGATACTAGAGTAAGGCATGCAGGGTTTAAAATGATGGCATAAAAATGGTTATGGAATAGTTTATTAATTAATTCTACATTGAGTTGAGAGAATTATGTGGCCTTGAGATACCTAATTATTTCTATTGCTCTTGGTTGACTCTTTACTTGATTTTTATTCCCTTGAGTGGCTTTAGTTGAGTTGATATAATTCCTCTTTGTTGTTGTAGCTTTTAGTGCCCTTGTTGATTTATTGGTGATATTGCCTCTCATTTATGATTTGCATATGATATTTCTTAGTCATAGATTCATATTCATCACTAACATGGAATATGATTTTCGAGGCATATATGAGATATACATGAAAAAGGAAGGCAAAAAAAAAGTGATGTGAAAGTAAGGACCCATATGTTCTCAAGATAATTCTATGATTGATATAATTATGAGATGATATATATATTACCCAATTATTTCCGACCCATTAAGATTTCTTTCGGGGGTACTAGCTGAAGGTTACCTAATTGTTATCATCCTACCAAGGTCTCTATCAGGGATACGAGGTGATGGGATGCAAATGATATAATGGGATCGAATACCATATTACGGTATAGGTTCATGAGTCCGACATGCATCACATTACATGCCTTTGCATTGTATTTGCATTGCATAACATTGACTTGTCTTTGTAATTTATTTTATATTTCGTGACCTTCTTTGATATGGATTATCTTTTACATACATTTGATGTTGATACTTAGTTACCCCATTAATTCTATAGATGGGATTATATTATAAGCCCAAGATGACCAATTATGATGAGATTTTAAGACTAGTTCTACTCTTGATGAGATAAAACGAGTGTATCCTCCTGAAAATTAAAGTAAAAGAACTCCTGAGGGTGATGAGAAATACTTTTACTGATAATGAGTTGAAATGGATAAATTGGTCCTGAAAGTATCGGTATCATGATGTTCTTGAGATTAGTGATGATGAATTATTTTCCTTTCCATGCTCCACTTCCAATCCATCCAATGAGTTTATTAATTGATAGCATCGAATGTACCCTTCTTATCACGGTTTGACTTGTGGGTTGGGGAATAATAGAGGTATTACAACCACTGTGTATGTGGATATAGAACAATAAGTGGGATTTTCTCATGAGAGGAAATTGAGTAGAGGAGGAAATTGAGACACTGCTAGAAGTTGGGGATAATCTAGAGGATAGTGCTATGGTAGAATCCAAGGTGCTGTACTAGTAAGGGTCAGGCCAGAGTGATTTTCCCAACCCTATGGCTCATACTGAGGAGGGGTAGGTACCTCCAGATATTACTACTGTACCAGTACTTCAGGACACTTTGCTAAGGTATTAGGTGTGTTGGAGACTTTGAAATAGAGTGCGGGTGCAGCTGGCATAACCCAGGGTTAGAATATTAAATTGGGGATTCATTCCCTAGAGCAACATTAGGTCCTGGAATGTTATCCACTATTAATTCACATGGATGATGGGGTACATTTAATAGGTGTTGGAGGAGCCCCAAGAGCGATTGGGACCCTTATCTGATGAGGAGAAATGCCAGTATAAGAAGTGTAGGAAGATGGATCCACCCTAGTTTTGGATAGTTGAGATGATGAGGTATCTAAGTTCCTATCTACTTGTAGGGAACTACTTGAGAGTGTAAGGTTGGCAGGATCACCCCAGGTTCTTTAAATGGCCTTGTTGTACCTCACTCTCGTCTCCAATGGGGTCTGCTCTTTCTTTTTTGGGAGAGTATAACTGTAATGACCCTCATGTTCATTTATGATAAATACATGATGTCTTGCATCTTAGAGCATTTCAGCAGTTGCCCCAAGTCATTTATGACTTGCTGG
>JBDJHY010285059.1:0-10151 GCA_039654485.1 Withania somnifera
CATTTGATCTCCCGGACACAAGCTATATTAATTCCTCTCTTCCTTAAAACCTTCGCTAATTCTATAGACTTTCCCTGTAACGTCTCTATGGTCCACGACCTTACTCTCAACCTAGAATCTCCCTTAACCCCTTTACCCCTCCTACTCCTCGCCCTGAACCCCGACCCCGCCTCCAATTACCTTAACCTCGACACATCTCCCGACCCTAACCCAGACCCCGACCTCACCTCCGACCGAGAACATGACCTTACTCTACCATTAATCACCAAAGCCACTAAAACTATAGCGAAAAATATAACAAAACTTAACCAACTTTTCTATTCGCACAAACTATGGCCCAAAAAAGGATTATGAAATTAGTAATACTAAAAAACAAGGCCTAACAAATTACCAATTATACAAAGTACGCTACAGAGGAATATGAGTAAAATAAAGTAGAATGCCAATAGAATTTACCCAAGAAATAGACGAAATCAGCAATATACAACCGATAGAAATAACGCAAGAAATACACAATGAAGGAATTAAGTAGAGATTTAATGGGATAGAAATCACCGGGATTTGGACCGTTTCTTGATTGCTTCTTGTTGGATAAATAAATACAGAAAATGTAAAAGTGAACTGGCCCTGGGCTCTAATTCTGCACTTGTTTATCATAATATTCCCTTTCAGGAATTACTAACAATTTGATTGATTTCTTTCCTTGTTGGTTGATGTATAAAGCACATATAGCAACAACAAGAAAAGGCACCATTTTCAAGATTACAACGTTATATCTGTTTAAGTTTAACTTATCCACATACAAGAAATTAAACTGACATGTCACATTTTCACGGATTATTGAAAAACATTATCTATAAAAGATTGTTGCAAAAGTTAAACACATCTTAACAAACAAGTATAGGAAACTTTAAAAAGTTATAAATTGGAAACATAACAACTAAAACACAGAGAAGATACCTAAAACCCAAAAGATATGGAGTAACTTTAGATGGTAGCTTAGCACCAATCTCTGTTAAGCTTTTTATCTTTAATTACTTGAAAAAACACTTGGGAAAGACTTCATTTGAAACTAGGCATAAAGGAAAGCAACAGCCAGAAGGATACAGCAAAGGGGAATAGATAGAGAAGATGATACGGGTTGCATCTTGGGCTGGGCTTAAGCAGCATGGCAAACAATTAAGAGCCTGGTTGGATGGGCATTTTCTTGTGCTTTTTTAAGATAGCCACTAGAGGAAAAATTACAGAATATAACCAAGTTAAAATCACAATTACAATAAATAAAGATATTAATAAATAATTATAAATAATAGCAGGTTATTATTTTTTTATTTTTCTTTTCTCCTCTCTCTTTTATTTCTTTCTTCTTTTTCTGTTTTTTCTTTTTGTCTTCTTTTATTTCTTTCTTTCTTTTTCTTTTTTTCTCATTTTCCCCCCCTTTTTTCTTTTTCTTTAATCTTTTGCCCCTTTTCTTTTTTTATTCTTTTATGTTTTTCTCTTTTCATCTTTTTTCTTTTTGGTCCTGTATCTCTTTTTTTTCTTTCTGTCTGTCTTTTTTATTTCTTTCTTCTTTCTTCTTTTTTTTCTGTTTTTTTTCTTTTTTATTCTTTTATCTTTTTTTTTATTCTTTCTCATATTTTTTTATATTTTTAAAAAACATGGCTACGTCGAATTCAAATCATGGGAAATGATAAAAATATCATAATTGTTTATTGTATTTTATGAAATTATCCGAATATAATAATATATTTTTATTTTTACTGATGTATTTGTATTTTAAATAACTAGTTTTTTATTTGTATTTATAATTGATTGTTTATTGTATTCAGATATGTTACATGCATTTATTTTTAATGTTAGTTAATGTGTATATGTATTTTTTTTAAATTTCTTTTTAAGGTTGATTATGTTATATACAAATAGCTTCAAGATCAGTTAATTTGTATTTATTCTTTTAAGTCATCGACTTTTTTTATTTTTTGGCTTGTGATTTCATGTTGGTATCTATCATATAGAAATATACAATGCATCATTTGATACAAGTGTGTTATTTGTATTTGTATGTCAAGCTTATCATTTGTTTTTGTATATAACAAGTACCATATATTTTTGTACGGTCAAGTTGTATAAGCATGTAATATTTGATATAAATGTATTAGTTGTATTTGTATGATTCAATTTGTACCAATAAACTACAATTCATATCAATGAATACAAATACACTTATTCGTAGAAAGAGAATCATTAATTTTTTTAATTATTTCTAAACAAAAAAATGATGAAGTCCACTACAAATACAATACGAATAGAAAATAAATGAAGCAATAAAAACATAGATGGTGCACTCAAATATAAATACAAATTCAATTATGCAAAAAAATGTATTTGCAACTACATTTATATTTGTACGATTCAAGTTATTTCAACAAATGTGCTAACAAATACAACAAAATTAATTATATAAATGTGATGTATTTAGATGGTTCAATTTTTATAAAAATATATTTTATATCAAAACCATCTAAAAAGGGATACAAATACAATTTAACTAACATTAAGACCAAATATATATAGTATATCCAAATATAAAACTACAAATACAAGTACAAAAATAGTTCTTTAAATTTCAAGTGCATCAATAAAAATAAAATTGTATAAAAGCATATTATTTGTATTCAGATGGTTTCATTTGTATCAACAAATACAAAATATACATAATAGTGCAAATAAAAGTACAATGAATGATTATGATATTTTTGTCATCACCCATGACTTGAGTTCAACATAGACATGTCTCCGAAAATAGAAAATAATAAAATATAAAATACAACTAAAAAATAAAAAAGAAGAAATATACAAAAAAAAGGAAAAATAAAACGAAGTATCCAGAGAAAGAAATAAAAAGAAAAAAATTGGAAAAGAAAAAAAACAAAAAGAAGGAAAAAGAAAAAAAGAAAAACTGAAAAAGGAAAAAAAAAGGGAAATCTGGAAAAAGAAAAAAAAGGAAAAAGGAAAATAGAAGAAAAAAGAAAGAGATAAAAGAGAGAAAGAGAGAATAATAAGGGAGGATAAGAAAAAAAGTTGCTATAAATTGTAAATATTAAAATGTTGATATGCTACCATTAGTTATGTTATTAGGGTTACTATTTTTTTAAAATTAGCTAGTAAACATAAACCCATAATTAGTTATTAGCATAAGTTTTAAATAAGGTCAATTTACAAAGATAGTATATTATATAATTGTATTATAGCACATCTCTTACTCTTACATATTATAGCCTTACTTTTCTTATCAATAATAGCTAAATGGGTGAGAAGGATGGTAAGATTTTTCTCTCTCTAAGGCTCACGTTTGCTAGCGTACACCCACCATGAGAAGGAGGGGAAAAGCTTCGATTTCAACCTCAAATTCTACGGGGGTTACACAGAGCAAGGTTGACAATAATGTAGGAAGAGTAAAGGAACTAAATAGTACAAAGGATAAGCAAGGAGGCGATGGAATAATAACTCTGGTAGTCACTAAATCTGGTACTAGTTATGGGAAAATGGTTCAATAATGGTGCATATACAAAGTTCTGAAGCTCCATATAACTTCGAGGATCTGAATATGAAGCTAATAGAAGGTCCAACTGGTAAGAATGAGGATGTCACTAGTAAACAAACTACAATTGGAGTAGGGTGATCCCCAATTCAGAAATCAAACCTACTTTAGCCAAGGAAATGTTCAGGATTGGACGAACTTAACTACATCTCTGCAATCATGGGCTGACAAAGTGGAGCAAATACGTGATACTCCTGTGAAGGAAATTAAACTTAGGGTTTCAATATGGGATAGCTTTTTCATTAGCAAGGCCTCAATTGTTGGTTTCAAACTTGATTATGTACAGTCAGTTAAAGCTAGTGAGAAACTTATAGTTGAAATTGAAGAGGACGATATTAGATCTGAGGAGGAATTTTGGAAGAATGCAATAGTGTATTATGTTATGGGGACTCATCCCCTTTTCAATGTTCTTAATGGGATTATACAAAGGACTTGGGGTAAACTTGGGATACATAAGGTATCTATGATGAAGAATGGGAAAGTATAGTCATATTCAACAATGCTAATGGTAAACGTGAAGTATTAAAGAGTATATATCACTTTGATAATAAGCCTCTGGTTGTTAAAGGATAGACTACTAAAACGGATTTCTCTAAGGAGGAATTATATTATGTTCCAATATAGATTAAATTTCTAGGTTTGGACTTCAAATACTGGAGTGCAAAGAGCTTGAGTAAAATATGGAGTCTAGTGGGCAATCCTTTGATGGTTGATAAAAATAAATAACAAGAAAATGGGCTCAGTTTTGCTAAACTTTTGATGGAGGTTCAAATTGGTAAACTACTTCCTGAGAAGGTGTACTTTAGAAATTAGAAGGAACAAATCATTGATCAACAAATTACTTATGATTGGAAGCCAACAACTTGTGATACTTATAAGAAATATGATCATGGCTCTAAGGTTTGTAGGAAAACTAAGGAGAAGAGAGATATCGTGAAGCCTGCGATATAAATGGGACTAGGTGCAACCCCAAAGGAGGATCCAGTGGGAACATTAAAGATTCATCAGGAACAGAGGCCTGACATACAGAGGAAACTAGGTGAAACTAATAGGAACAAGGAGAGGATGCATAATGCATGCCAGAAGGTTTTAGAACCTGTCACTAATAAGTTTTAGGAGCTGGGAGAATGCATCACTTATATTGCAGACAATACAACTAAAACTGGTTTAGGGGAGGAGCATCTTCCCAAAAAAAGTAATGGTTAGATTTTTATGTTGGAACACTAGAGGCCTTAACAGCCTCAATAAACAAAAGAAGGCCAAACTACTTTGTAGTAGCTTAGACTTGGGGTTGATGGCATTCCTAGAGACTAAAATAAAGAAAATAAATTGGAGAGTATATTTGAATCCATGTTTGGAGGTTGATCATAATCTAGTGAGCACAATTCCTATCACAATGACAAAATTTGGTTAATATGGAGGAAGGACTAGTTTGAAGCCAGAATAAAGAGGGAAACTACACAAACTATTACTTATATGGTTAAGTATATTCTAGAATAGTTAGTGTTTGAAGCTACATTTGTAGATGCTTATAATTGTAGGGAGGAGAGAAAGGAATTATGGGATCACATCAGGGTACTGCAACAAAATTGTACCCAGCCTTAGATAATCTAGGGGATTTTAATATTGTCCTCTATAATAGCGACAGACTAGGAAGTAGTGTTGTTACATTAGTTAAAGTAGTAGATTTCCAAGATTGTTTAGAAGAGTTTCAACTAGAAGATGCCAAGTATAGGAGCAAAGTACACTAGGAATGATAAACATGAACAAAGAACCTACTATAAGATTGATTGTGTGTTTGATAATGGCTTTCGGATTGATAATGTACCTGTCTTAATAAACAATGCTCTCCATGAGGGTGCTAGCGACCATTGCCTAGTTTTGATCAAAAGCATCCAAACTGAGAGAAAAAAGAAAATTATGTTCAAATACTACAGTTTATGGAGTTCCCATGCTCGGTTCTTAGATGTAGTTAAAGAGGTGTGGGACTCTTAAATAGATAGCTATTATATCTATAAAGTTGTAAAGAAGTTGAATATGCTTAAGAGAAAATTGACTCAGTTTTACAACACTTCAATAATCTGTTACAAAAGGTAAATGACAAAAGAATGGAGATGCAGAGAGTACATACTCAACTACAGTAAATGCCTTTGGATAGCACCCTCAAATAGGAAGAGAGTAAAATCAGGAGACAGTTCCTTAGGTCCTCATTTTTAGCTGAGTACTTACTTTTACAAAAGAGTAAAGCCACATAGGTGAGGCAGGAGAACAACAATGCCAGGTACTTCTTCTCCCTAATTAAGAAAAAAATATTTAATGCAGGTTATAACTCAACTTAAGGATGAAAATGGGCAATTACACAATGAAAAAGAGAAGATTATTGACATTTTTATAAGGTATTAACAAAACTTACAAGGTGATAATTGAGGTGGTAGGAGGAAATCTAGTATACAGATCTTTGAGGGGGATCAAGACTTACGGAAGCCTTACAAATGCAATTGTTAATTCCTATCTCAAGGTTGAAAATTAAGAAAATAGTATGTACATTGTATTAAAGCAAGAGACCTGGGCCTGATAGATATGGAAGTGGATTCTTTAGAGATGCTTGGGATGTTGTGGGATCAGATATATGTAATGCGTACTAAAATTTTTTCACAATGGTAAATTACTGAAACAGGTAAATACAATTGTCGTTTCCTTAATTTCTAAGGTGGAAAAACCTGAAATGCAGCTCAGTTCAGGCCTATTTCTTATTGCAACACTTTATACAAGGTCATCTCTAAGCTCTTATGCAATAGGTTGAAAGGGGTGTTACCTGCTCTTGTAAGTAATACTCAAGCAGCATTTGTGCAAGGCAGGCTATTGATCCAGAATTATTGATTTGTTATGACTTACTGAGGCACTATAATAGGAAGACAACCCCTATATAATTTAATGAAGATTGATTTGAGAAAGACATATGATATGATTCATTGGGACTTTATTCAGAAAATGCCAGATGGATATAACTTCCCACCTAATTTAGCCAATTGATTATAGAATGTGTTGCCACCACTAGCTATTTTCTCTATGAAGGTTAATGGTGAGGGGTGTGGCTTTTTTTGCTAGCAAAAGAGTATTGAGGCAAGGAGATCATATGTCTCCTCTTCTTTTTGTGATAGTTATGGAGTACTTCTCAAGGATTTTGTAAAAAATGAGTTTGTTGCCTGACTTTAGGTACCACCCGATGTGTAAGCGACAAGAACTCGCTCATCTTACCTTTGATGTTGATTGAATGATTTTCTGTAAGGTACCGAACAATCTATAACCAGAATTATGGAGGCAAACAAGGTTTTCTATAAACCAACTTGCTTGAAGCCAATACTAAAAAGTCTAAATTATTTGTTGCTAGGGTGTATGTGAAAGTTAAATGTAAACTATTGAAAATTAACAAGTTCTTTTTGGGATATCTTCTTATGAAGTATATTGGTTTGCCTTTATCTCATAAAAAGTGGTCAAAATTAGACTATAATCAGTTGTGTAACAAAATTATTTGAAGGTATGGGCAACTTCAACTAGACACTTATCCTATGCAGGTAGACTGCAGATTGTGAATTATCTTATTTGCATTATAGTATTTCTGATGATTTGTCTTTATTATACCACAAAGTGTGGTGAAAATGATGGAGGTTAAGTGTAGGAACTTCTTTTTGGAGTAGAACTGATAGCAATAAAAAGAATCGATTTAGTTAAGTGGCAGGATGTTTGTAGTTTGAAATCTCAGGGTGGTTTAAATGTAAAGAGATGCAAACTGTAGAATATTGATGCAGTTGGAAAACTAGTGTGGTTGATTCAACAGAAGAAGGACTCCCCATGGGTTCAATGGGTGCCTGATATTTATATGAAAGAGGAGGAAACAATTTTGACTCATAATATACCTAAGGATAATAGTTGGTACTGAAAGTATTTGAATTAAATCAAACTAATGATAGGTGGATGGTATAATTTGGATAGATATATGTTAGCTATCTCGGGCAAGTACTCCATTTTTATGAGTTATAATGCATTGCTGAGAGATAGAGCCAAGATAAGGGGGCGGACTTTGTATGGAGTAAACTGTTGATGCACAAGCATAGATCTGTGTTGTGGCTTGGAATACTAAATAAGCTCCTTACCAAAAAAAAAATTATGCAGATTGGAACAACTATGAGATTGAAAATTGTGTTCTTTGTGATCAAGGGTAACCTAAAAGTGCTAATCATTTGTTTGTTTTTTGTAGTGTTATACTGGAATTTTGGTTGAGATTCTCTAACTGGCTTGAGATTGATTTTCTTCTAGAGATGTCAAAGGTACTGTGTAGTTAATCAACAAGAAAAAAGTGGAGAAGATCTAAGCATGAAGTTGTTGCTGCATGATATAGAGCAGTGATCCATCATATTTGGATTGCAAGAAATGAGAAAATCTTTAGGGGCCATAATCTCAATATTAGTTTTACAGTAGTACAGATTATAAAAAAGATTAAGAAAAAAATTGAATTATGTAGAGGTGGGAAGTTTCTAGAGAATGTGAGATGCCAAAATATTGTAAATAGCTTTCTTGAGTCTTGGGCTGTATTAACAACCTTCCTAGAAGGGGATTAAGGTTTCTGAGTGCTCTTTAGTTGTACAAATTTTACTTGGTTATGCCAAAATTTAAACATGAATTTGTTGTTGCATGATATGGAGCAGTGATCCAACATATTTGGATTGTAAGAACTGAGAACATCTTTAGGGGCCATAATCTCAATATCAATTTTATAGTACTACAGATTATAAAAATGGTTAAGGAAAGAGTTGAATTGTATCGAGGCGGGAAGTTTGCTAGACAATGTGAGATGCCAGAATATTGTAAATAGCTTCCTTGAGTCTTGGGTTGTATTAACAACCTTCCTAGAAGGGAGTTAAAGCTTTCGGGTGCTCTTTAGTTGTACAAATTTTGCTTTGTTATGGTAATATTTATATTTTATTACCAAAAAAGTAGCTAAATACACATAAAATACATTTCTTACATAATTTTACTATACTAATACATAAAGCAATTTGAATAACATTTGAAATTTAGGTATAATACTTTTTAACATCATTAATAAGAGAAAAAATAACATAATTGTGTTACATTATGAATTCATTATATTATACATATTATATACATGTTTCAATGCACACGGTGAATATATAACTAAAATAATTATAGCACATCTTTAACTCTTACATATTATAGCTTGCTTTTCTTACCAATAATAGCTAAATGCACATAAAATACATTTCTAACATAATGATACTATAGTAATACGTAAATCAATTTTAATAATATTGAATCAATTTTAATAATATTTGAAACTTAGGTATAATACTTTTAAAACATCATTACTAAGAGAAAAAATAAACATAATTACAGTACATTTTGATTTTAATATATTATATGTATTACACACATGTTTCAATGCATATGGTGAATATATAACTAAAATAATATAGCACATCTTTTATTCTTATATATTATAGCCTTACTTTTCTTGCAAATAATAGTTAAATGCACATAAAATATTTCTAACCTAATTTTATTATAATAACACAAACCAATTTGAATAATATTTGAAATTTAGTGTGGTATTTTTTTTAACATCATTAACAAGAGAAAAAAAATAAACATAATTGCAATAAATTTTTGAATTCAATATACTATATGTATTATAGACATATTTCAATGCACGTGGGAATATCTAACTAAAATACTTTTAATAAAAATATATTTCAAGTATTATACGTGAATTTCAAACATTTTAATATTAGTTAAACTACTTTATAATGTTAGAAATGTATTATATACTTTTTGAAAATAATAATTATCGAATTTATAACAATGTCTGTTAGGTATTTAAAAAAGGAAGAAATGAGTTGGGAATTACCTCAACACCAAAAATAACGACATATTGACCTAGAAAAAAATTAAAAGTTTTTATAAGACAAAGTTCATAACTAAGATCAATAATATCAAAGTAATCTATTGAAAAGAGAAATATCAAGCAAAGGAAATTGGACAAAGAAGGATATGAAAAAATTGGTTGGAAGATAAAGAAAAGGAGGTGTTTAAGATTTTAGCTATTAAAGATGAATATGTGCTATGAAACTATAATATAAAAAGATACCCCAAAAAGGTACAATTAATTTAAAAGAATTTATTTATGTAAAACTCCTTTAATTACATTATGTAGTCCAAATAATAGTACTTTGAAAAATATTTGCACACTTTCTCTCTCTCCACCCTCCTCTCATCCCTCCCGATCTCTCCCTCTCATTCTCACTTTGTTTAGCCTCTCTCCTCTCTCTTTTTTCTTTAATTTTTAGTTTTATATAATTTTTATTTTATATTTTATATTTTATATTTTGATTAATTTTGTATTATTTTATATTTTTTAATCTTCAATTTTGAGTCGTGTTTTTACACTTTGTATTTTATATTTTACATTTTGATTAATGTTATATCACTTTATTTTTTTAATTATATTTTGTATATCATTTTTTTTAACTTT
>JBDJHY010285081.1:0-10151 GCA_039654485.1 Withania somnifera
TGCACAATTATTCTCAAAACAAAGTAGATTAGTACAAGGTATATAGCTTATAGGCAGGTAAATCTTCCTATGATCATGAACTTATGGATGAAGACTAATCGAGGATCTACAAACTCCATCTATGAGTGCTTGGAATAATGAATGGGGTATTATCCACGAGTTATAAAATGGACTCGAGAGGGAGGCCGCCTCTGAATGGGCTAAAGATTTGGTAACACACTTGATATGAGTTAAGTATTATCAGTTGAGTTGACTGGTCCAAATTTTCTGATTCATCACATGTTCTGTTGTAAGGTTTATTACTATTTTTACCCCTATGCACTTGTATATGTTATTTACTTTCAGTATGAAGTGAAGGGGAAGTATCAATTCATAGCTCAGAGTCTGGAAGATTGTGGTTAGGATGATTGGAGTACTTAGAGATTGTTCATTCTTTTTGTTTTAGTGCAAGGCCAGGGATAATTGTTGGGTATCCATTTTTTATTTGGTACTCACCCCCTTACCTTTCTACACTTATGTTAGGTGCAGAGTCCGTCGTTGTTTGATATTATCCTTTTTGATTAGGTCTGAAGCTCATGAGATCAGCGAGTCGAGGTAGCTGTTTGTCATCCAACAGTTGTCCGAACTCTTTTTATTTATGTATTAGATCCTACTTGGGGCTCCTAGGCCCTGAGACTATGTATTTGTTTTTGGTGATGTATTCCTTATATTATAGGCTTGTACAATGTGACCCCAGTTTCTGGGTGGTTTTATATATGAATTTTTATATTGTACCTTTTTTTCCTTGCTGATTCATTAATTTTCACATTTACCGTTATAAAATTGTACAAGCTTACTTGTCTTGGTGGGTTAAAGCTGGTGCCATTACAACTTAGGATCGTGACACTTGTACTAGGATCTGTACTAGAAAATGCAGATGTGTAGTATAAGTACCAAAAATCGAAGCAATTGGGTACCCAGTAGGTATCATTGGCCAACTGGGTGCATTTGATAAATAAAAGTAGTAAATAAACAGATAGTGAAAGAAAGATCACAGAAATCAAACAAGTAATAGAAAAATACGGAAAAACTAGCTAAAGAAAACACAAGTAGGTAAATGGTTCTATAAGGCTAGCTAACAATTATAAGATATGTAGTCAAAAGGAATAGAAGCATACCTAAATTCATTCTCAATGATCAAGCGAATATAAAAGAAACTAGATATGGCAGTATATCAGTAACCACAATAATAGGGTAGAAGGAAAAAATGTCTATAGTCAACTCATGAGGTAGTACAAGGCATGATAGGGAACAAGAAGAGTGTAGCCAATAACTAATACAAGAAGCTAAAACAATAAAACAAGTAAACTAAAATCCCCGCAAGTGCTTATAACTCTGAGGGATATATACAAGCGAAAACAAACTCCCCAGCTGCCTATACAACTTTAGAGTACAATTAGTAAAAAAATAAAAAATAATAGAAATATGTAAAATTATATGATGATGCTTGTCAAAAACCTATATTCTCCTCCTTTGGAACCCGCAGGTACAGCAGGCAAGACCGTGGAAGGACTTTACACGTATACCATTAATCCCTTGTAGACCCCTCTTCTGGTTCCTCATTAACTCGGATTAGCAAGGTACATCGAGGCCATAACCGCATATCATCTTATAATGTTATAACTATAATCAGACCCACGAAGGGTCTTTCTTAACAATAATAATCTTAGTATCTTGTCTGACCTTCAGCTGGTAAAAGATCATTACAAATTTCAATATCTAGTGCTTGTATGCGACCAAGTCTAGTATTATTTTGAAAATAGTAGAAAATTCTATCTTTAACCTTATATCATAAAATATCAATTGAAAAACATCAATTTATATTTTATCAAATCATATAATACTGCAAACGGCTCCACAAGTCCATACAAGGTCACAAAATCGGTGATATTAAGCTCTCAGACATAAAATAGTAGAAAATAATGCATAAAACCATTTTATGGTTAATCATCACAAATCGATTTCTCAAGTCATGAGGGAACCTACAACACACATCAGGTGAACCACCTATCACGTATAAAAACATAGAATATAACTAAGGCAGAAGGTCATATATAAATAAAGGGAAAATGAAAAGAAAAATTCTAATACATGAAATAATACCCCAAAATATGATATCTAATACATGAGCCACTAGAAATAAATAGAAGTCAGAAATATAATTATGATATCTGCCTCAGATAAGATAATAATACTGAATGATACACAAGATAAAGTAAACCCCAAATGCTAAGAGTTATCCTCAACCTCGGAATCTAACAAGCAGAATGAGCGTAAGAATCAACATTGATCACTTGTACTTGGATCAGCACCAGAGGATACAGAAGTGTTGTATAAGTAACAAATAGCTGAAGAGACATGGTACCTAGTAGGAATCATCGGCCGAATGGGCCTATATTAGAAACAAAAACAGTAAATATACTGATGAGGAAAATAGGTCACGAAAGTCAACAAGTAGAGAATATAAAGAGAATCTAGCTAAAAGCATATAAGAAAGTATATATCCTAGAAAACTGGCCAAAAATTAGGACAAACCACACAAACAAAGGAGAGAACATACCTGAATCGATGCTAAATTAATAGGATATAAATAAAGACAATTGTAATGGTGATATACCGACAACCTTAAATAACAGGAAAGAGAAGAAAGAACAACTACAAAAATGTATATAAACAATTAGAGGAATGAAAGGAATCCAAGGACATGCAACTAGCTAGCAACAGTAATTAGTACAATAATAAAAAAAAAATAATGTCCTATCGGCCTCATATACTACTGGAGATGAAAACCAGCAAACAACTCTTAAGAGTAGAATATGTAGATTGATATGATATGGTGCTGGAAATAAATGTGTATGCTCCTTCTTTAGTACCCATAAGTCTGGAAGGCAGGACCCATGGAAGGTCTCCCCTCATATACCTCTACTCCCCCATATATCCCTTCAATAAGGTCTATCGAGGAAGTCACTAAATACTAACTGAATACTAATAACAAAAAGCTATAATCTCAACATATCAATATCTAAATGTGCTCGGGCATCATTCAATCTAAATCAAGTGAACTTAATATCGTTGCTTAGAAATCACCGAGTCGAAAACTAGTATAAATCATAAATATCTAGTGCTTCGGCATCATTGAGCCGAGTAGTATGTTAAATAGTAGTTATATCTTTAGTATCCCCTTTTTATCATCAAAAACTAGTAAACTCATCATTTAATACTAAATTTTATCTCATATAATGAAAATGGGCCCACAAGTCCATGGAAAGTTTTGAAATCAGTGATTTCGGGCTCGTGGCCATAAAACAATAAAAACCAATGGGCAAAACCACTTTAATGATGATGATATTCTAAACCACAAACAATAGCTCAAACAAGTCCTTTTGGCCCTGCATAAGTTGACCACTACTGTAATCTAAAACCAACTAGTTGATGTCAAGGAATCATGGACATTCCTAATAATCCCACCATATATTTTGTAGAGTAGATCAAGTCCACGCAGGGTCACAATCTAATCTATAATTGCAAATACAGCACCAAAGCATAACCAAAGAAATCGACTAAATAAGAGGACAAGGTCAGTGCTACATAACGTAAAAACCCAATCAAAGGATGGATAATTACTACAATTACTTCATGTATAATCAAAATCTAAGATTGATAAGCCATAATTTACATGGTGTTCGAAGATAAGCTCATAAATACCTAAAGAAAGTATCCCAAAAAGCGAAAAATTTGGACAAACAAACCTGAATGATCACCAAAATAGCTACATAATAATCTACATAGTAATATGACTCAATTGATACCCATAAATATATAATTATAGTTGGGGTCAAAATTCGGGTCAAAACGGGCCTACAGGCTCGCGAATCCAAAACTCCAAAAAAAGGCATGAAAATGATCCCTATATTGTAGGAACTCATATCCAAAATTTGAGCTAAAATGAGCCAAAATCAATGTATTAAGGTGAATAACCAACTTTGAGAATTTGGAAAATTGTTGATGAAATTTGGGTTAAAATTTACAAATAATTAAATAATAATAAAAGAAATATTGTTTTCAACCTCTCCCACTATCGCATATAAAACCCCAAGAATTGAAAATTGAGGAGTTTGAGTGTTTGGAAGTGAAGAGTTAAGTAACTAGGTGATAATCACATTTCCAGTTATTTATACCTTTTGGGAACTTGCTTTTTGTATTTGCGTGGTTACATGTCACGATTGCAAAGGCTGGGACTGGGACACATCAAAATTGCATGAAAGAAACTTGATGATCATGAAGGAGAGAGAAACATCTAAATTCAATCAAGTGACTTGGGGTCACGATTGTGTAAACCCTAATCACAATCGTGACAAAGAGCTGATTATGCACCAGTAACTGATGCACTAGGCATAACTAGCCAAAAACTAACCTTAAAACTAATACTCAAAATGTGTTCAGAGACCGATGAACACCAAAAAAGTAAGCTACCCACATAAAAATGATATTATAGACTCAATGGCATGGACGAAATTCTGACCTAAGATCATTTTGATGAAATTTTGAATAAAGATAACTCTAGGACGAATATTTCAAATTTCCAACCGAGTACTCGGAATGAGCCCAGATGACCCAAAGATCGGATGAAAATACCACCTAGTCCAAAATCGACATTCCAAAGATGATGGCACAGTTTGATTTCAAATTCAATGCTTCGATAATAGAAATTCAAAAAAAGTCACACTTTTGAACTCCAAAATAAAAAAAACACAGAAGATTAAAAAAAGCAAAATCGAGGGCATTACCCAAGAGTCCATCTTGATCAAGATCCATGTTGTGGAGCTAACAGACTTGTCAAAATTTGATTCTAGTGTATTTTCATGAAATATTGATTGAAGTCAACAGTTTAAAAAACTAAGGCTCTAAAATAGGGAAACAGAAACAACAACCAAGTGAACGACCTAGGAACAAAAAAATCGATCCCAATAAGTTTCAAATGAATTAGGGACTCTATAAGAAAGCTATAAGACGCAAGAAAATGCAAAAAATCCTAAATGACCGTAAGGGTCATTAAAACATCCACAACTAAAAAGGACTTTCATTCCTGAAATTCAGCAAAAGGAAGTACCTAAATACATTAACAACTTAAGGTACTGAGATCTTAATTCACTTGTGATCTCCCAAGGAGCCTCTTCCACAGGACTATCCATTTACTTAACCTTAACCATAGTAATATCAGTAAACCTCAACTTCCTTACCTCTCCAGCCAAGGTAAAAACTGGCTCCTTGACAATAAATATTCCCTTATCAACCTGAACAAAATCAATAATGGAGAACATATGACTCATGTGGGATGTACTGTCTCAACAAAGACACATAGAAAGATTGATGCACAACTGAAAACATCAGAGGCAAGAAAACTTAAATGCAATACTACTAATATAATAAACTATTTCGAAAGGGTCAATAAACCATGGGATGAGCTTTCCCTAATTCCAAAACCTCATCACGCCCTTTATGTTCGATACTACCAAGAATACATGATCGCTAACACTAAACTCCAAAGTATGATAAAGGCATTCTGAATAACTCTTCTTTCTATTTTGGATTGCCCGAAGTCTATACTTAATCAAACGAACTCTGTCTAAATCATCCCAAAGTACAACCATAGTCCTATATATAGACTTAAACCCATCAACAATCCAACTGGAAAACGACATCCCCTACAATATAAATCCTCAAAAGGAGAAATCTAAATGCTAGAGTAGTAACTGTTGTTTTAAGTAAACTAAACCAACGCCAAGTGCTGATCCTAAGAACTACCAAAATCAAGCACACAATCATATAACATTACATCCAGGACCTAAATGTTTCTCTAGGAATAACCATTTGTATAAGCATGAAATATTGAGATGACATGTACTTTTATACCCATACAACACTAAATTACCCTCCATAACTGAGAGGTAAACCGAGTACCACGATCTGAGTCTGAGAGAGATATATGCTATTTTTTTGCAATATATGGAGTACTAACCATTATGAAGTGCATAGAATTAGTCATCCTTTGACAATAATCCAAATAAAATTATGGTTGTGAGAAGTTTGAGGCAACCCTAAAATGAAATCCACAGTGATTCATTCCCACTTCCACTCGGGAATGAGAATTTACTATATGAAATAACTCAATATCTGGTTCTCAAACTTAACCTAATGGAATTTTAAGCACCGATAAATGAACTCAGTAATATCCCTCTTCAAATAGCCCTACCATTAAATCTGTCCCAAATCCCTCTATATCTTCACCGCACTTAGATGGATGGAATATAGGGAATTGTGGGCCTCATTGAGGATCAATTAAACAAATCACCAACCCAAAGAATGCAATTACGACCCTCAAACATCATAATTTCATCTCAATCCAAAGTATCCATGCAAGGATCACCCTAGTCAATCGTTCACGAATGGAGCTAAGTCTGGGTCCTTAAATTGGAGATGCTGAATCAGATCAACCAATGTAAAACGGTCCTCAACACTAGAAAGTACACTTCTTGAATCTATAATATCTAGTCAAACCAATTGGTTATCCAAATACTAGATATATATAAGGCAAACCAACCTCTCAAAACTAATAAAGAAGCCAAGCTACCCATACCATCGACTTCTAGCTCAAGTCATCTGCTGCTACATTTTCCTTGCCCAAATGATACAAAATAGTAATGTCATAATCCTTTATCAACTCATTCCACCTCAGCTGTCAAGAATTAATCTCTCTTTCGATCATAATATATTGAAGACTATGATGATCGATAAAAATATCATAGTGAACCCCATAAAGATAGTGATGCCTAATCTTGAGCTTGAAGACTACCATCGCCAACTCCAAATCATGAGTGTGGTAGTTGACTTCATGAACCTTCAATTGTCTGGAAGCATAAGCAATAACACCACCCTGATCATTAATACACAACCAAGACAAACACCAAAAGCATCACAATACACCAAAAAACTCTAATACTCAATTGGTAAAGTAAAAAAAGTAGAAGATGTGAAGATAGTCTTACACCTATGAAAATAAGCCTCATAATTACTACACAACTGGAGAGGAACCTTTTTTCTAGTCAAGTCTAGTCAAGGTGTTATGATAGAAGAAAAACCTTTAATAAATTAAAGTTAACACTCAAAACTCCTAACAAAACTATGAACCTTGGAAGGAGTGGTTGGGCTTGTCCAGCCATGAATAAATGCAACCTTAGTCGAATCTACCATAGAACCCTATTTGGATTCCACATTACTAATAAATTCATATGAATCGATACAAACTCATACTTTGAGAACTTGGCATAAAGATGACTGTCTCTTAATGTTTGAAGAACAATTTTCTAGTTCTTCTCTAATCCTCTCTACTCCTTGAATAGAGCATAGTATCATCGATGAACAAAAATCATGAAGGAATCAAGAATGGTCTGAAACACAAAGTTTATTATATCAATAAAATTTACATGGGCATTAGTTAACCTAAAAAACATCACTAGGAACTCATAATGACCATGGTGCATCTTGAATGTTGTCTTGGGGATATCCTTTACCCAAATCCTCAATTGGTAGTAACCAAACATTAAATCAATCTTAGGATTGATAGAAAAACCCTAAAGCTGGTAAAAAAAATCATCAATCCGGGGAATCAGATACTTGTTATTCATTATGACTCTAATAAGCTGCCTATAATCTATATATATGCATGGAGCCATCTTTTTTCTTCATAGAAAGCACAAAAAGACCCCAAGGTGAAACACTAGGCCAAATGAATCCCTCATCTAATAGTCTTGAAGTTGAGTCGTAAGGTCCCTCAACTTAGCAGGCTCTATACAATAAGAGGAAATAGAAATGGGCCCTTGGAGGTTGATTGTAAACATATCAATAAACACACTAACAACAAGTACTGACTAAAGAGATGGAGTATCTACACTCACATCTCTAACATATTATAGATAGGAAAACTAAGCATACAAAACTAGACGGCTAACCTGAAGGAAATAAATCATCCTCGACTGTATGTAACTAACAAAACCTTTCGACACGACCAGGGATGCACTAGGTACAACTAATATCATGATCTTGGCATAATAATCCATGACTACTCTTTGAGGGTATAACCATTCGATGCCAATATAACATCAAAATTAACTATATCAAATAATATCAAATCATCCTATGTTTTAAAATCCCTAATAGTTATAGAATAAGATCTCAAAACGCGATCCATTACTAAATAATTACCTACTAGGATAGAAACTAATAAAGGCATAGGCATTGGCTCACTAGTCAAACTCAAACAAAAGCATAATATGAAGATAAATAGGGCATGTAGAGGTTGGATTGAACAAAGCTGAAGCGGGCCGATACTACATAGAAATAGTACCTATAACCACTACATTGGAGGTATTTGCCTCGGGTCTACCTGGATCAACATAGAAATGTCAGTGATCACTACCACTACCATCACGACCTTCGCCCCTACCACACTAAGGAGCACCTCTGGCTTGAGCTTCACCAACCTTTCCCTAAGGTAACACTACCATAACTGGCTATGCTATAATAGGAACTGGAGTAATAAGAGGATGAACCACAGTCTTAACAGCACCCCTTTAGGGACAATCTCTCAACAAGTGGACCATAGCCTCACATTCATAACATGGATCCACCTTGATATAACCGACAAGATGAAATAGCTAAAAACAAATTGCCAACATGACTTTAATAACCGAAGTAACACCCCTCAAAAGCTTACTTGATGACTGACACTTAAAACTCTAACAACCACTACAAGAAGTCTGTAAGGAATCCTGAACGGGACGACTAGACTGTCCTTGATGTAATGCTAAGATGAGGTCCTACCTTAAGATCCGAAACCTCTACCATAAAATCTAGAAACAATGAACCAACCCTGATTATTTTCTTCTTCTCATCTTTACCTCTCTCATCCTAATTAAGACCCTCAATAGTATAGGCATGCCTAAGAATAACCTGGAAATATGCCCAGTAGAAACCAATATTTCTGCAGTCCGATGAATATCCATGTACAAAACCAAAAACCAAGAGATGGATCCTCTCCACCTCAGTTAATCTATAGCTAGTCCCATACTCAAACAACCTTTAAAATGGGCCTCAACTCAGCCACACTCATGGAAACATGCTAAATTCTAAAGAGCTCATCCCTCCTCTAATTTTTCAGTAAACAAGAGATATACCACTCCAAGAAAGCATCATAAAATGAATTACAAGAAACGGGAGTAGGATCGGCGGACCTTATCACAGAAAAAGACCCCCACCACTTCTTTGCAAGGCCAATCATAAGGTAAAAGTAAAATCTACACATTATCGATAAAGTCTCTCACATTATCGATCGGAGTATAGATGAAGTTACGAATATGCAATATAAAAGATCGATCCAAAGGTAGATATGGAGGCACGTGCAAGGAAAAAGTAGAAGTAGGCTCTATTGGTGTTGATGGAGTATAGGGCTATGTTGAAGGCATTTGAACTAGAAAGGTTGAAATAGACAGTGGTGTAAGGAACCTAAAAGAACTTGGTGGCAGTGGCACTTCATCACAAAAAGAAATCTAGGCTGAAGTATAAATAAGGGAGGACACAATTTGATTGAAACCGAAAAATTGAACCAAACAATTTTTTTTTTAAATTTCAATTTCAATTATTTGGTTATTTCTGGAAGGTTCGGTTTTTAGTTTTAAAATTTTTGGTTTTTAGTTTTTGATTTTTGAATATATAATTTGGTTAACCGAAAACCAAATATTATTATGTATGTATGCTGTATTGTCAATTTGTCATTACTTTCCTATATAATTAGGCCCATTAATACACAACTCAGCCCGACACAATCTCACTAATCTGACTTAATTATACCACTTTCAAGTTTCAAGTATCATAATACACAACTTACCCCGGCCCAAACAATTTTACTATTTTCAACCAAACTACCTAAGTACATTTAGGCATTTCTAATTTCCAAATCTTCACGTCAAGGTCCAAACCAAAAAATCAAACCAACAAAACAGAACTGAAATTGCAAAAATCAAACCAAATCGAATTTATTTCGATTCGGGTTCGGT
>JBDJHY010285092.1:0-10151 GCA_039654485.1 Withania somnifera
AGGCTCATGAGTGATATTTTTTTCTCATTGCATTCACCTCTGGGTAGCTCCGAAATACCGAGAAAAGTCAATATTGACCTTTAAATCATGTTTTGAGATTTTTTTTCTAATATTTTTCTAATTTGTGGATTTTAGTTTAGCCAAAGTCTTAAGTTCGAGCTTGGCTAGTATTTTGATGTTCGGAGTATGCTTCCAGAGGTGATCATGCTAGTTTGAGGTTAATTTATGGAAAGTTTGAAATTTCTCCTAAACTTCTAAGTCTTGGTTTTGAGGTTATTTTTGGTAAAATGATCTCTAATGTTCTTTTCCTCAATTTCGTGGAGTCCAGAATGTGTTTTTAATGCAAGATGCATATTTGGTTTTCCAAAATTGGACTTTGTTTCGTTTTCGAACCTTTTGTTGAAAATTCAGAAATAGTTGTGTTGTTGGTGAAGGAACAAATTGATTTATCAGCTAAAATGTATAAATCGGTAGGTGCCGATAAATCAGTCAGTTGTACCAATAAATCAGTACCTTCCCTTGGGTTGTCAGTCATCAGAATATATCAGTTTATGGATCAAATGACTAGTAAATGGGGACATGCAGTGGTGTTCCCAATTCATGGAATGCTGATTTATTGGCATTTTTTTTTTTGATAAATCGTTCTAGTGTATAGGGGAATATCGATTTATTGTCACAAATGGCCGATAAATTGACATATGGGGCCTTATTGCATTAGTTACGACCCCGTTTTTGGTTCATTATTCTCTGAACTTTTCTCTCATTTTCTCCCTCAATTTGGTGCAATTTTTCTAGTAAATATCCCCAAACTTCATAGAGAAGTTTGTTGGAGATCATTACATCTTCCTCACTCTTTGTAAGTAATTTCATCTTTTTAATTCCATAAAAATTGGGACTTTTTCTCCATTGATGCCCTATTTGTGAATTCTGGATTTCATCAAATGTATCTAAAGTTATTGAGTAAATTCTTGTTCATTGGGGCTATTTTACTCTGTTAATCTTTTTCTTTTAAATTCCATTGTATAAATCCATGAAAGATCAAATCTTTACTTCCCCTTTATACTCAATTTTCTTTGGACTATTCAAGGGTCTTCCAGTGTTCGAATTGTACTCAATTATGGAGCACAGGTTCCTGGTAATATTGGGAACCCCATGGTAAAGGTTTTTTTATTCCAACAAGAGGGCCTTAAAGGCCTATTTTTAGGCCCGATTTTATACCTAATCTGAAACTTAGCATCATTTATATTGTTAGACTTGTATTGATCCCAGGATTACTATTTTGCAAGTTTCAGAGTCGTTGGAGATCATTTTACATCAGTCAAAGTAACATTTGAGATTTGCAGCGTTTGTTCATAGGATGACAGGTAGGCTCCGTGGGGCTATCTTTGGGTATATGCTAATTCTAAGTCACGAGCATTATATTTCACTGAATGCCAACATAGAGAACAAATAGGGAATGGAATGAAAAAGCGGTCCAAGTACACAGTAAAAACCTAGAAATCCGACAAACGGATGCTATTTAGTAGAATTATCAAATACATAAGAATGGATGACTCTAGAAGTAGTAGAATGCTGAGGTATGTGTTGGTTTTGGGTTTTTCCCTCAAGTTTGGCTTGTTTTATTATGATGTTAGTTGTAGCTTAGATGTGCATGTGCAGGGCATGGGTTGGCTATGTATATTGTGTGTTGTGCATTCATTCTATGAGAGGTTGAGCCATAGGCTCTTTGTTGAGAGTGCATTGGCTGAGGTCGTGGAAGCTAGATACTGATAATAGGATAATGATGGATAATGACATAACATATGATAACTTGGAATATTTTGATAATAATATAAGTTAAAGATTTTTTAATGTTTTAGACTGGGCAGTGTATCGCGCACCTGATATTACTATTTCTACTCATTTTAGTCTAGGATATTTAAGATATAGGATGGAGCAGGAACATATAGGAACTAGGGCTATCCTTCCATGGATTCTTCCTACTGGGCCTACGGGTACCGGAGGAGAAACGGATATAGGGATGGTTAATTCATGGTATGTATTTACTTTTCTGCATTTAATTTATGCAGTGTGCCCCTAGTCATATCGGAGGCCTACAGGTGAGCATGTTCTCTTTGTAAGGGGGATTGGTAGTGTTAATTTACTTTATGTATTTACTGCTTAATTATCATTACTGGTTATCCATGAGATTGACTTGCTATGTATATTTGTATGAGGTATCATTTGATTATGTTGTCCTTCCCTTACTTTGAGGTTATCGGTACACTGTCGATGTTTTCTTCCTATCTTATATTTTACTTGATTAATTAATGTTATTATTCATATATATTGTTGGAAGGATTTCGAGTACATCCTTCCTTCTTTCCTGATATCCTGTTATGTAATTTAGCTAGCGATGACCTATTCTATTTGTTCTTGAATCTTATCTGAGTGGATAGCTTTCATAATGTACTATTTGCTTCTCTGATCCTACTTTATTGTATTCTATTATTTACTACTTTTATTATTGTTATATGCCTAGTGGGCCCTCAAAACATACTGGGTACAGATTTCTTTGCAACTTGTACTCATACTACACTTGTTCCCTTAGTGCATATCCAAGTACTAGTGGTTGTCATTGATTACGGTTTGCCATTCATGCTTGTTGCTAATTACTTTAAAGATTCAGCATGAGCTTGGCGTCCATCTATTCTTGCTTCTCTTTAGATTTTGATTGGTCTCCTTATACTTTCGGAGATACAATTATATTAGACTTTCAGTTTTATGTTTTGTTCTTAGAAGTTCTGTTTTGTTACACTGATACTGGGTTTTGTGAATTTGTTGACTCATTATAATTTTTCCATTTTGAGTATTTTTCTTTTACTTTATATTTTACTTATTGTATTTGTGCTTTCCAATATTGATGTAGTAGTCCTCCATTTCGTCTTTAGGCTATAAGGTTGGTTCTCCTACTAATGGTATAGTAGGTGCCATCATGATTTGAGAAATTGGATCGTGACACATAATAAGATCATATGATGTGCATAACTCTAGTCATGAGGATTTTTCAAACAAAAACCATGATATTTCTTATTTTACTAAAGGATCAACTCAAAATATTTTCAACAAAATATTTCATTCAAAACACATAAAAATCATGCTAAAAAGTCTTAATTCATGTGGATATTACATGATTGAAATCATAAAAACACTTTATGAACAAATCATAAATTTAATGATTCAAACCCTAGAATGAAAACAACGTTTAATTACATAAAACAAGAGTTTTTAAACTTGAGAGTGAAAGTACCTCTAATTGAATACCATGTACCTCTGATGGATTTAATTCACCATGTGGAGAGAAATCCCACCCTGTTTCATTCCTTCTAATGCCCTAAGAAATCTCAACAGTGCATCTTATAATAATGGGGCTGCCACATACTCGGGAGAGGTCTATCCCTCCTTTCTCTTGACCTCTAGCTCATGGGAGGCCGCTCTAGTATGACCTCTAACCAGGTTGCTTCCTTTAACCCACTCCTAGATCTAGCTCAGTTCCTCACCATATGTCAAACAAAACAGGCAAGGACTCATCATACCCACACCAACCACGCTAGATAGATAAGAAAGAATGAAGGAATATTATCCTAGAGTTCTATAGCCTCTCGAGGATAAGTAATGGATGTCTCTGCACCAATCCACGAGACTCTACTAAACTTGGTTTGTATACGGTGGAACCTACGGACTTACTACTCTAATACCAACTTGTCATACCCCCGAAACTCTAATGGCACCTATCTTCCCAACCCAATAGGTCATCCTAACTCACAAATAATTATAGGAAAGCAATTCATAAGGCATAAAGAAAAATACACCAAGTAAATTAGATAAAGTGGAAGTCTTTACTAAATCCAAAATCAGTTAGCCACTGTCTTACAAGCCACTAGATAGGAGTTCATAAAATCTTTCGATCTCTCAATATAGAAGTAAAGATATAGGAAAGGAAAGATAAAGGTCATCTGTCAACTGTTGAATGGGCATGCATCTACCTCTGAATATCTCTACAAAATCTTAGGTATGTATAGACAGTCACAGAATCCTTAGCTCTGAACCTACACAAGAGTATAAAAAAAGGGTGAGTAAGAAACGATGGTACACAATAGCATCCTGGCTGGTCTACCCATAAAATTAAAGTGGAACCCCAATAGCCAATCGAACCTAGAATACTACTACCTACAAGCAGCTTATATATAGCAGCCCAGCCAACAAATACGAATATAAATATCAAATCAAGACATTAGTACTATCAGTAATCTCAGACATTTTCTAGAAACCAAATAACCTCGAATTATCACTTAATGCCAATTAATCTCAAATAATCAGATAATCTTAAGTTATCAAGGAATGACAAGTAATCATATAACCTCAAATTAGCACCGAATGTCATTTAATCTCAAGTAATCAGATAACCTCAAGTCATTACCGAATGTGAAGTAATTTCAAGTCATCGATAGATAATCAAATAATCAGTCAAAATCATATAATCTCAATGAATAAACCAATATGGATAGATAATCAATGCCATAAATCAAATGAATGCAATGAAATATGTAACTAGCCCAATGTATGTCTATCCTATGTACACTCCTGCTGACATATATACACATCATAGAATAAAAACTATATGGGCTAGCTAAGTAATGTACGCCCTTAGTACACACCTACTAAAATATCTACAGATGTCATAGTACAGGGCCGATGGAGTCTAGCTAAGTCATTCACCCATACTAGCAAGGTACCCGCTCCAGAACTACACTGTTGTGAACAAGTTACCACAACTCCAACATTTGAATAGTCCAATCAATAAAATAATATTTAAGTTGTGAACATGTTACCACAATAATGTCAATATGATCAAGTCGTTAAGGATAGTCATTTTCTTTAATTAATTCATATAGGGTGTTATTTTATCTCAAGATTCAAGTACATCGGTCTTTCTTAGGCAATCACTTCCAAGTATCTCTTTTCTAGTACAAATTAGCCTCCTCAGGCATCATAATTTGTTATTTGATTATCAAGGTATCAATGATTTGTAATCAAGGCTCAATTACTTCAAGGCTCAATTACTTCACTATAACATCATTCCTAATTATATTAGCTAAATCAAGGCAACTTGTAATCCAAATCAAGTGTATGGTTCAGCGATTCATCTATATCATTTTATCCTGTAAGTGAAATCACATTTTAGTTTTTAGAACTATTTATCAAGGCATTGTAGTGATTTCTATGTAACGTAGACCAATACAATCAAACCACCTTAGGACATCAAATATATGGAAACAAGTCAAGTCTCAAACCATGTCAAGGTATCATAATTAAATTGCCACTATCATCAACCAAGAGGATTTACAAGACCAAGTACTACCACAAGGAATCAAGACACTAATGAAAGTCAAATTAAGTATTTCAATTATCAAGTTTAAGTATATAATCCCAACAAGGTTTAGAAAATCACTTTGTCATGAATTTCCTCATTTTAACTCCACATATTCAATCTTAGTAATCAAGTTAATTCCTATCATTTAATATTCAAAGAATTCCTCAAATGTTCTTATTTCTCATATTACGATTGACTAATTAATAATTTTCACCCACACTTTATAAAAAAATCATAAAACCTCAATTTTCCTTAAACTCGAGGAAAATCTACCAATCCAGAGTCATTCCCCTCTGTGGAGCCTCCAAATATGCAAAATATGTACACCCAGATATTACATAAAAGAAGTAATAACAATCAATACCTATATGTTGATATTTAACACTTTATGCAAAAATATACCATGGGCCCACATTATCCAAATTCGAATTTTATAGAAAAACACATTACTCGGTACTTGGAGAATCTACTTATCAAGTTTTATCAAAAACCCATTTTACTTTGTGGCTCAAATCCATAATTTACCCATTTTCTATTTCATGTGAAAATACCCATTTTTATATTCAAAAATCTTTAAATCAAAGGTTAAAATCATGAATTAGTTTATGGAAATCGATGAAAACATGTTTAGAAATATTACTCGATATTTAAACGTTGATATATCTCTTCTTTTATCTTTCCAAAATGTGTGAAAGATGATAGGCTTGTGAAATAATTCGGGCTTAAGAACCTCACTACCTAGATGTGCGCCTCACCGCGATTGCGGCACCTGGGCATGAATGGGGCTGGGGGATTTAATAGCCATCGTGATCACGGAAGGTTGATAAAGGCTGCATAGAAAACTTGGCACACATTTATGCAGTGGCTAAGCAGGAATAACCATCGTGATCTCGGTAAAGCTTTGCGAACAAGGAGATGTTCATAGGCATCAAATGAAGTTGTTTTCTACAGCAGATCCAAATAAAAATGCAATTCCAAAAGGACCCTCTGGATTCTTTTGGAGTCATGTGCTAAAAAACTATATATGCAACTTTAATAATTTTAATAACCTGAACTCAATAAAACCGTCACATCATGCGTACGAGGTTTATGTGACCTGATTCTTATTTAAGGCTCAAATACTAACACTAACTCAAAAAGACCAAACAACAAAAATATAAAAGTTCTCATTCTAGGCCAAAATCCACTTCCTGAATCCAGCAAAACCATTGGATTTACAATCCTTTCATTCAAAATTTGATTGTTGATGAAAGTCAACCATTTCCTTTAAAACTCATTTTATCCCATGTAATCACCCAAAATTACCATAAATAGGTTAAAATTGAGTACAAAGGTGCTACTGGACCAAATTCGGCATTCAGGAGCTGATGTAACTAACGGATTTCTGATATGAGGTCTCGAACCCCAAATAACCCCTATAGATCCATATTTCACATATAGAAGGTTTTGAATTAAAAATTTCCAAAATCATACTCCAAACTCAATCCATTCCCGAACCAACCATGGAATCTGTAATAACCATCATGGTCATTTATTATAAATATACTCAATAGTTTCCCCAAGTCATGTATGACTTGTTGGAACTAATAGTTCGGATCCCTAGCGGCTCGATTGAGAAATATCTCAAATTACCTATTTTAGATCCTAAAACTAAGTACTCGTTGACCAAAGTCAGCTTTTCTTAAAGAAGATCATAGAATTAAATTCCTATATTTCTTCAGGTCTAGAATGACAAACAAAGTCAAGATTGACCTTAGGTTTGGGTTTTGGAGGTTTGATTTGTAATTTATGACAATTTGTGGATTTTAGTTAAGTTTAACGCCTAAAGTGGAGCTTGGGAAATTTTTTGGTGTTTGGAATTTTGGATTGGAATTTTGATTCTTCCATCAGCTCCAGAATGGTGAATTTAGGCTAGTTTGACATTTGGTACGCTTCCCAACTCGTGCTCGAATGAGTGGTTATGTAGAAAGTTGGAAATTTCCTAGTTTTGGTTAAGTTATGGTTGGGGGTCAAATTCACTCAAAGGACCATCGATTTTAATATTGTCGATTTTGTTGAATATGGATTGTGTTTTTTATTTAAAATACATATTTGGTTTGTCAAAATTGGACTTCGTTTGATTTTCAAAACCCTAGATGAATTTCAAAACAATATCACCACATGATTACTGAGACGTAGGGGCTAGAGACTTATTATGGTAACAATGAGGAATAATGACTCAAGCTGATAAATTGGAATATCTAATAATAATATAAGTAAATAACCTTTTAACTCTTTTAGACTCGGCATTGTATTGAGTACCCGGTAATACTATTTTCACTTATTTTAGCCCAAGCTTTACACCCTGGCACCAGGAAATATCACTTGCTTAATAATTATTGGGACTTGAGACCGACACTATCGGTAGTGAGTACAGCCACTGGAGACTTGAGTTTGTTGTTGTACGGCAGTGGGTATAGCTTTTGACACTTACGGAACTACTGGTTATGGAAACTTGATGGTACCTGATCTATTGAGGATATTGGTGAGACTATTAGGTGAGACTATTAGATACATGTGTTGTATACCCTGACTTGTCAATTACGGCTTAATGAGACTATTGATATTTCTCATGAGATACCAAACTATAAGACCCTTGAGGCTATGAGACTTGGGATGGTAGGTTATGATGATGCTACAGATTGTACGTGGTGACATACCTCTATGGACCTTACCTCCAGGCTGCAAAAATACGAAGGGGGGTATAGGACAGAGCCTTTCATATGTTCTACCTCCCATACCTACGGGCACCAGGGGAGGTGTGTACATAGGACTGGTTACTTCATGTGTTTGTATTTATTTTTCTGCACTTATTTTCTTTAGTGTACCCTGTATGATAGGAAAGGCCTATGGTGAGTGTGTTTCTTCAGTGTACTCTTGGTAGTATGATGATTCCTATGGGTGAGCGTGTTTCTTTGTATGATGCGCTTCTGTTTGGGGGACTTTTCAGCATTTATTTGCATTATCTTATTACTTTTATTACTTCTAGTTGTTACTTTTGGTTAGTGGATACTTGATGATATGTGGGATTTGTGCCTTATACTACTTTTCATTTGTTCATCCTTTACATGAGGTTACTGGTATACCGTCCATGTTCTACTCTTTTCTCCTTTTGACTCTTGTTTATTGAATTATTATTCACATATACTGTTTTAAGGATTCCGGGTACGTTTTCCTTCATTGCCTAAGATCCTGTTATGTGATTAGGTAGTGATACATATCTATTTGTTACTTGATTCCTATTTGGGTAGATAGCTTCCCTTTTTGTATTAGTTGCTTTTGTGACCGCTTTATTATATTTTGTTATTTACTGATTTTATTATTATTATGTGCCTAGTGGTCCCTCGAAGCATACTAGGTACCGGTTGCTTCAGTAGCTTATACTCATACTATAATTACACATATGCAGATCCGAGTACAGGTTCCCAAATGTGATTACAGCTAGCTGTTAGTGCATATTTCATTCTACTTCAGAGATTCAGGGTGATCTTGGAGTCTGAATTTTTCCTTCTTCTCTTCGTCTTGGACATTTCTATTTGATCTCCATTTTATTTTAGAGACACAGTTGTATTACACATTTTGGATTTTTTTTTTCTGTACTTGGTGGTTCGTTTGACATTGATACTGGGTTTTGGACATTTATGTTGACTCTATTACTTTCATTTTATTTCATTATACACTATCTTTTTAAATTGAGTTTTTCGCATTTGATATAGTAGTCCTGCGCTTTGGCTCGGACTAGGGGGTTGGTTCTCCTACTGGTGGTATAGTAGGTGCCATCATGATCTATGAAATTGGGCTGTGACAAATCAGTATCAGAGCCTAGGTTCATCGGTGCTAGTCTGCAGAACCAATGTCTAGTAGAGTCCTCCAATTGGCGCAAAGACATTTGTTGCTTATCTTCGGAAGACTATGGTGACATTTAGGAAAATAATCCTTTCTTTTGAATCCTGTATCGCACTTACATCCTTGATGGCTTCTTGAAAATTTTCACTTATTGTCATACTCTTTATCAAATTCCTCATACACGTTCATCTGCAGCCAGGCGATAGCTAGAGCACCTACAAAAGTGCCTACCCTAGCCACCTGTTACAGCACTAGCTATAGCACCTATTAAAGCACTTGATGCAGCTGCATCTCATGATATTCGTAGCATATTGTGGCAGCTACTTAGTGCTTACAGTAGTCCTCTAATAGACAGAACACAGCCAATAGTGTCATTATCCCATCATACAACTGCAATCCCTACAATGCAGCCAGTTCCACCGGTTGATCCTGCATAGACTCTTACATTTGTTCATGTCATACCAGTGCCAACCGTTTTTCTTGCTATTAAACAATAGCCATCCATGACAGACACAGAGCAGATGCTCCTGACCAAATTCCTAAGGTTGGATCTCCCCAAATCCACTAGAGTTCTAGGAGAGGATGCTCATGAGTTCATAGTTGAGTGCGAGAAAGACTGACTAACATGGGTGTATTACATACCCATGGTGTAGACTTTACCAACTACTAAATGCGTGGTACGATTAACCAGTGGTGGAGAGCATTCATGGTTTGTAGACCAGCAGGTTTACCCAATCGACGTGGCTGAGTTTTAAGAAGTATTAATGAAAAAGTTTGTACCCAGGGCTGAGAGAGACCGCTTGAGAGAGGAGTTCAGAAAACTTGAGCAGGTGTCTATGTCTGTTGCTGAGTA
>JBDJHY010285103.1:0-19624 GCA_039654485.1 Withania somnifera
CATGTTTGTTAAGACGATCTTTATTTTCCATAATGTCTTTCATATACTTGGCATATTTTGCAATTCCCTATAATATATCAATTAAAGGCAAGTTGATGTGAACTTTCCCCAATAACTCCTTGAACTTTTAATATCCTTCTTTCACTTTTTTCTTCTTTAGCCTTTGAGGAAAAAGTGGTGGAGGCCTCACAATAGTTTTTTTGCTGCTAGAATCTGGACCCTTAATGTTACCATTGATCATCTTGTCACTGCTGCTTTCTTGATTTTCCTTTTTAGATACGAGTTTATGCAACCCGCTTCTGGTTGTGACTCTATTCAACTGCTTTGGGTTTTGATCTGTGTCACTAGGTAGGCCCCCTTGGGGTCTTGCATTCTAAGACACAACCAATTGTCCCATCTGTTTTTCCATCTGCTATGTAGCCATTTGCTGTTCTTCACATCTACTTCTCATCTTGCTAGTCTCTCACTGTCACGTGACTGCCTCTTTAGTAGCTTTTTTAACAACTCTTCAGTTGTATTACCGGGCTGCCCTTTTGAAGATTGATCATAGCTCTGTTGGTTGAATTTTTTTCCCTGTTGCTGTTTAGATTTCTAATTTCTATACCTATTGAAACTCTGCTGTAGTGGTTGATTTTGATTTCCACCCCATGAGAAGTTAGGGTGGTTCCTCTGATTTGCATTATAAGAATTTCCATAATATTATTACCCCTAGCCTCTCTGTGCATTACCAATGAAGTTCACTGAATCAGGGTTGGATCCACATACATCATACGTATGGTCGCCTCCCCCCCCCACATGTGTCACGCCACCCTTAGGCCTGTGATTGACTACATTAACTACAGCCTGTTGTTGTTGCTATCCAACGATTTGTGCAAACATATTCTAAAGGGATAAATTTGTGCCGATAATGTGTAACGGCATCTAACTCTATACACCAGCAATATTCTTCTTAGCGATAGTTCTTGACATGTCACCATTTCAATCAAGATTACTAGTGGTAATCCTATTCAGCAGTATGTACATCTCTTCATAATTATGCTCTAAAGCCTGGCCCCCAACTGCTGAATCTAGCAATATTTTGGAGTTGGGTTCCAGTGCCTCAATAAAAGTATGCAACAACACTTTATTGGATTGCTGATGATGTGGGCAGTTCCAGGGCAAAGTTTGGAATCTCTCCCATGCTTGATATAAATTTTCTCATTGATTTTGCCTGAAGCTGAGAATTTCACTTCTTAGCCTAGCAGTCTTTCTAGATGGAAAAAATCAAATCACGAACTTCCTTGCCAAATCCTCCCACGAAGTAATGGAGTTTGGTGGTTCTGCTGATAGCCATTTTTTTGCTTCCCCCAATAATGAGAAAGGGAATAGTGTGAATCTTACATAATCTGATGAAACTCCTATGCAAATATATGTGTCACTGATCTCCAGAAAGTTTTGGATATGCTTTTGTGGATCCTCATATGCGAGACCGGTGAACAGCCCACTTGTGTGCAATAGTTGCATCATATTTTGTGTAAGCTCAAATCTACCTCCAAGTGCGGGCTTCTGGATAGAGGAGGTAGCATTGGTGGCCTTAGGAATGGCCACCTCATGTACTGACCTTAGCGCTTCCATCTCCGCAGGCACCACTATATTTGGTTGCTCCAGTTGGACTTGTGAACTAGAATGAGGAAATACCCTTGTTCTGCACTGAAGTGAATAAACCGTTCTGGCTCAGACAATGGTTCCATCAAGGTTCTATCCCTTGCTAGATTACCTATAATAACTCCTGCAAATAATTGAAAAGGCTATGATCAAGTTGTTAACAATTACACAATAAAAATTTTACTTATATAAATCATAAACTAACTAATTGCCAAGTCCACGGCAATGGCGCCAAACACTTATTGTCTTCATAGCACACGCAATTGTACGTGGTCTTACGAGTAATATGATGGTTCTTGCGAGCCGAATGTCGAACCCAAAGGGACTTGGAATTATGAATTAATTTCGCTAAGTGACTTATATAAGGACTTACTTTACAGTGCGATTTGGTCTATCAAAATAAGAGTTTGGAGATTTGTATAAGTCTAAAGTAACTAAGATGAAAGAAGTGAGAACTAAAGAAAAACAATCAAGGTAGATCAATATGAGTAACGGTTCTAGGGCTATGGCATTACAGATACACACACGTATATAGACTTAACTTCAATAAAGATACTTGTTCCGTTGATTGTTGGTTTAGGGGGTGAAGTTATGACTAGGGATTGATAGTCTTTTAGTCACCAATTACTTAAGAAACAACTACTCTGATTGGCATATGTTGTTAAACTCTCATAAAGGCATTATCGCTTCCCTATTTAAACCAAACGAAGTACTAAGTACACGATTATGTCTTTGGTTATGTCTTTTGGGTTAACTAATGTCTTAGCAGCATTCATGGATTTGATGCATAGGGTGTTTAAGCCCTATTTAGACTCATTCTTGATTGTGTTTATAGATGATATATTGGTGTATTCGCAGAGAGTCTGATCATGAGCAACACTTGAGATTGACTCTCCAGACACTGAGAGAACATAAGATGTATGCTAAGTTCTCAAAGTGTGAGTTTTGGTTAGAGTCCATTACAGTTTTGGGACATGTAGTGTCTAAGGATAGAATTAAAGTTGATCCAGTGAAGATTTAAGCGATACGTGATTGGCCAAGAGCGACTTTTGTTTTAGAGATTCGCAGTTTTGTGGGTTTGGCTGGATACCATCAGTTTTTTGTCGAGGGGTTCTCTTCGATTGCAGCACCTTTAACCAAGTTGACCAGGAAGGATGTTGCCTTTCAATGGTCTGAGGATTGTGAGTTGAGCTTTGCTAAGCTCAAAGACTTATTGATTTTAGCGCTAGTTTTGACACTACCAGTGGAGGGTCAAGGATTCTTCGTGTATTGTGATGCTTTGGGTATTGATTTAGGTTGTGTTTTGATGCAGTAGGGTCAAGTTATTGCATATGCTTCAAGGCAGCTGAAGGTGCATTAGCGTAACTACCCCACTTATGATCTAGAGTTGGCAGTGGTAGTATTTGCGCTTAAGATTTGGAGGAATTATCTGCATGGGGTTTATGTGAGATCTTTACTAACCATCGCAGTCTTCAGTACATTAATAATCAAAAAGAGTTAAATTCCATGAAACAAAGGTGGATTGAGTTACTAAAATACTATGATATTTCTATCCTATACAATCAGGGCAAGGCAAACGTAGTGGCAGATGCCTTGAGTCGGAAGGCCGTCAGTATGGGTAGCCTAGCAACCTTAGAGGTTTTTGAGAGGCCATTGGCAGTAGAGGTCGAGTCGTTGGCTAATCAGTTGGTTAGGATTGATCTTTCAAACCCCAAGCATATATTGACCTGTGTTGAGGCCAAGTGTTCCTTGATAGACCAGATTCGAGAGCGTTAGTTCAAGGACAAGTGATTGGTTGAACTCCATGGGGAGGTGTTATCCGAAGAGGCTTGCAGCTTTTCCATTTATTCCATTGGTATGCTTCGGTATAATGGTCACATATGTGTACCTCAGGTTGGTGATTTGAGGCAGTTGATCTTGCGAGAGGCTCACAGTTCCGGGTATTTCTATTTATCCTAGTGCAACCAAGATGTATCGTAACCTACGTCAGTTGTATTGGTGGAAGGGAATGAAGAGGGACATTGCTGAGTATGTTTCTAAGTGTTTAAACTGTCAACAGGTTATGTATGAGCATCGTAGACCAGGTTGTTTAATGCTAGGACTTCCTATCCCAGCGTGGAAATAGGAGCGGGTGACTATGGACTTTATTTTTGGGTTGCCACGAACTAGCAGAGGTTTTGATACAGTTTGGGTTATTATAGACTGGTTGACCAAGTCAGTGCACTTCATTCCTACTCATTCCTTTTAAAATGCTAAGCGTCTAGCTCAAATCTACATTCGTGAGGTAGTTAGATCGCATGGTGTTCCTGTATCTATCATTTCTGATAGAGGCACCTAGTTTGCTTTGCAGTTTTGTCATACAGTTTAGTGTGATTTGGGTACCGAGGTGAATGTAAGCACAACTTTTCATCCGCAGGCTGATGGTCAGTCTGAGCGAATTATTTAGGTGTTTGAAGATATATTGAGAGCTTGTGTGATAGATTTTGGTGGTGCTTGGGATCAGTACCTACCATTGGCGGAGTTCGCTTATAATAATAGTTATTATTCCATTATTGAGATGGTTCCATTCGAAATATTATATAGTAGGCGGTGTAGATCACCTATTGATTGGTTTGATGCTTTTGAGGCAAGAGTACAGTCTACATATTCAGGATAGACTGAGAGTAGCCCAAAGTAGGCAAAAAAGCTATGCTTACCTTAGACTTCGTGCCTTGGAGTTTGGAGTTGGTGATAAGGTGTTCTTGTGAGTATCACCTATGCGTGGTGTGATGAGGTTTTGTTGACATGGAAAGCTTAGTCATAGGTATATTAGGCCATATGAGATTTTGGAGAGGGTTGGTGATGTTGCCTATAGGTTTTGCACTACCTCCTATGTTATCAACTATGCATCCGGTATTCCAAGTTTCTATGTTGCAGCGTTCTATGCCCGATGAGTAACATGTTAGTTGAGAGGATTCAATACATTTGGATGAGAATCTATTCTTTGTTTAGAAGCCAGTGAAGATTTTGGCTAAAGAAGTAAGAAAATTGAGGTCTAGGGAGATTCCAGTGGTTTAGGTACAGTGGAGTGACCGTTCGATCGAAGAAGCTACGTGGGAGATTGAGAGTGAGATGCAGAGGCGGTATCCACAGCTATTTGAGGCATCAAGTACACTCTTTTCCCATCTATTCCTTACTTATACTTGACTTTCAGGGATGAAAGTCCTTTTAGTAGTCTATGTTGTAATGACCATCATGGTCATTTATGATAAATACGCGACATTTTGCATTTTAGGGTATTTCGGTAGTTGCCCCAAGTCACTTATGACTTGCTAGGACAGACAGTTCGGATCCCTGGTAACTCAATCTAGAAATATCTCAAATTCCCTTTTTTAGAGCCTAAAACTAAGTGCTCATTGACCAAAGTCTACTTTCCTTCAAGATGACCTCGGAATTTAATTACGACAGTTTCGTTAGCTCCGGAATTCCAAACAAAGTCAAGATTGACCTTGAGTTTGTATTTTGGAGGTTTCGTTTGCAAGATATCCGAAATTGTGGAATTATTTATGGTTATAGCCTAAAGTGGAGCTTGAGTGGTAATTTAATGTTCAGAGTGTTGGATAAAATTCTAATGCTTCCAGTAGCTCCAAAATGATAAATTTAGGCTAGGTGAGGTGTTGGCATAATTTTTGGACTTGTCGTTGTAATTTCGAGGTGTTGGCGGAGAAATGTACTTTTTGGCCCCTTTGGTTTGGGGGTTGATTTTGAGCAAACAATCTCAGAATTCTGTTTCTTCGATTCCGTTGAGTCTAAATTATGTTTTCCACTCAAAAAACATATAATGTTTGTCAAATTTGGACTCCGTTTTAATTTCGCACATCCGGTTGAAAATTCTGCAACTGCAGAATTTCAAGAGGCACGATCGCGGTTAAATTAAAAAAAATATTAATTAAAATTAATGAAGTGCAATAGAGATTCAGTAGAGCGATCACAGTAATTAAAAAAGAAAAAAATTATTTAGCGGAAACGCGCTACTGAGCATCCAGTTATAAAGAGCAGAAAATCGATTTTCAGCTTATTTTTCAACCCTTTTTCCAATTCCTTCTCTACTCCTCGTACGATTTTTTCTTAGGAATTCCATCAAAATTTGTGAGAAAGTTTTGAAGACTTCTTACGTCATTTCCCGCTATCGGTAAGACTTCTTCTCCGTTTAAAATTTTTGAAATCCTTAGTTTCCACCATTAATGGCACCATAAGTTGAATTTAATGAAATCCTTCCATCACCTCTAAATTATTGTGTAATTCTTTATAAACTGAATATATATTGATCCTAGAATTATTATTATTATGCTAAAATTTCGACATTAAATCCGGAATGATTGAACCTTTGACCCCTTTAGGGTCAAATCTTTTCGGGTTGTTTTGAAGCCCTTCCGGTGCTCGAATTGTTCCCAATTTTGGAGCACAAGTTCTTGGTAACGTTGGGAACCCCGTGGTAAAATTTATTTTCAGTTTTGGTGAGTGGGCTCTGCAAGCCAGTTTTAGGCCTGATTTTTGGCCCAGTCCAAAATTTAGTATAAATTACACCATTAGACTTGTATTAACATATAGAATTCACTGACGTAAGTTTCAGATCATTCGGAGATCGTTTGATATTAGTCAGAGTATAATTCGTGATATTGCAAAGCTTTGTCGTCGGACGACAGGTAGGCTCCTTGGGGATATCTCTAGGCGTATAGCTTTTATAATTTTACTAAATAGCGTCATTGGGTTGGGTAGTTAGGTTGTATAGCACCTTAGTACTGTTCTTTCCTCCATTCTATCTTGATACTTATGTTGGCACCCGAGTGATGTGGGGCCGAGACTTAGTAATTGATTATAAATCCCTGTGTAGGGTATAGGCTATGATCATATATATATATATGTTGATATATTTATGTGTTATTGATATGCTGTGCATTCATGACACGGAGTGATCGAACCTAAGGCTCCGATGAGACTACATTGGGGCTGGGTAGTATCACCTTCTGATTATGAGCCTTGATGGCTAGTGGATAAATTGATGATAAAGATCCATGACGGATGATTTGATGATTGAAATTCATGGAAATATAAAGATCTAATTGAGAAAATAATAATAATACTACAAATAATTATCTTTTACTTGTTTTAGTCTCAATATGGCATTGAGCACCCGGTAACACTATTTTTACCTGTTTTAGTCCAGGCTTTACCTCCTGGCACCGGGAATTACATATACATCTTTTTTTACTAATAAATACTGGACTTGAGACTGACTCTATTTGTCAGTGAGTACAGCGCTGGGACTTGAGACTGTTATCGTACGACAGTGAGTACAGCTTTTTAGCACACATGACACTATCGATGGTAGAGATATGATGATAATGATTATTGATGACTATAGGTGATACTACCACACACTTATATAATTCGGCGTTGAATGCCTTGATCAGGAGAGTATGGCTAGCAGATATTTCTAATATGGTAATACTGATATGTGGCATTACATGCCGGCAGGATAACATCATTGTAGGGCACTATGTGCCGATTGTGATTTATTGTTGTCCGGAAAACAGGATGTGAGGTTTTATGACGATCATGTGTTTGTTACTTTTCTACATTTGTTTTCTTCAATATGCTCATAGGTCTGATTAGGAGGCCTATGGGTAAGTATGCTTGTGTGTACGTTGCGCTTCCTTATGGGGGACTTGTCAATGTTTAATTGGTTTACTTTATCATTTATACTAATGCTTATCCGCAATGAATGGCTACTTGAGGCTTTGTGTTATGTGAGATTAGTGCGTTGTGTTTTATTGTTCAACTACCCTTTCAATTGAGGTTACCGGTATATCGACTATGTTCTATCCTTATTTTTCTTCATTCCATTATTTATTGAGTTATATTTCACATATATTGCTGCGAGGATGCTGGGTACGTTCTTTTCTATTACCTGTGATCCTGATATGTGAATAGCTAGCACTATCTGTCTATGTGACTTTTGTGTCGTATCTGAGTTGCTAGTTTTCCTGTATTGTCCTATTTGTTTCTGTGACCCATATTTTTGTACTATGTTATTTACTGCATTTGTTACTATTATACTCTCAGTAGGCCTTCGAAGCCTGCTGAGTATGGTTGCTTCGGCGACTTATACTCATACTACACTTGCACTTGTGCAAATTAGAGTACAGGTTCCCATTCGTGTTTTACAGACCGTTGTTCATTCAGATTCCATTCACATCGGAGATTCAGGGTGAGCTTGGCATTCAGCTTGATCCTGCTTTTCTTCAAACTATGTTTTTTTATCTCTATTGTATTTCGGAGATACTTTATACTATATTCATTTTAGTTTTACGATTCTTTACTTAGTGGTTCGTTTGATGTTGATACTGGATTTTGGGTAGTTATTATTTTCTTAAGTAATTCTTCAACTTTTATTATTTTTATATGACTTTTGATAATCTTCCGCATTAAATGTAGTAGTCCTCCGCTTCGTCTATGGACTATAGGGTTTGGTTCTCCTACTGGTGGTATAGTAGGTGCCATTATAATCGGAGAAATTAGGTTGTGACTGTTATATTTTCTATGTGTTAGTATTGAAATGCTGTACTCACTACCGTACAACGACGACTCAAGTGCCAGCGGCTGTACTCACTATCGAAGTGAGTCAGTCTCAAGTCCCAATGATGAGCCTGCATAGTATTAGGTAGTTGGTCAAGTAAAGGTTGACCAAGCCAATGATGCTTAGCTGGTTTTATTAATTAGTCAAATAATAATTACCAGTGCAAGGGTGTAAAGCCTGGGAGAAAATAAGTAAAACTAAAAGTACCGGGTGCTTGGTATACGCCGATTCTAAAACAGTTAAAAGGTCATTTACTTATTTATTATTAGAATAATCTAGTTTATTAGTTTATTTTTTTATCCATCATTATTACTAAAATCGGTGTCTAGCCTCTAAGGATCAATATTGATATGGTGATATTGGCCTAGCCCTAATGCACTCTCAATGGAGCCAATGACCCAACATATCATATAATGAATGCACAACACATTAGAAGTATAGATACAAACATAAAATGACAACTACCTATGCCCCGCACAAGTATCACTAGATAACTCCCAGGTCACAGGCATTATATTAATCCAGTTGCTGAAATAAATTACAAATAAGAAACCAAATAAAGAATGGTCCAAGGTTAGTATGATGGTATAGATACCGAACACACAAATGCAATTTGGTACAATTATTAAAGCTACAAATCCAGAGATAGCCTTACAGAGCCTACTTGTTGTCCGATGATAAAGCACTTCAATCTCATAAATATTACTCCACTTGATATAAAACAAACTTTGATTACTCTGAAACTTTCATAAAACTATTCTTTTTATCAATACGAGTCCAACAGTATAAATTATGCTAAGTTGCAGACTGGGCTTAAAATGGACCTGTGGGTCTTGCTCGTCGGAACAAGAAAAAAACATCGCCATTGGGTTCCCACCTTTACCAGGAACCTGTACTCGAAAATTGAGCACAATTTGAATGCGGGAAGGCCATCAAAATAACCATGATAGATTTGACCACAACGGGGTAAAAGAAGCAATCTTTATGGAACTAAATGTTGGAATTCGATGAATTAGGTATACTACGCAGTGAAATATACTCAAGGAATGAAGAACTATGCAATAATATGTGATGTTATGTCATAAGTTCATCAACATCACCCATTGGGGCCATTAATTGAGGAAATAAGGAATTTCAAGAAATAAAACAAAGAAGAAACCTACCAAATTGCGTGGAAATCGAAAGGCAACACTTGGGGACCTTTATCAACCTTGGTTTGATGTTTGGAAGGATTTTTCACAAAGATAGTGTAAAAAAATGGTTTTTTGAATAGCGAACTGAGGGTTATGTAGGGATTTTATTAAACTACCAGGTACTTTCTGCATCGCATTTGTGTCATAGATAGTCGCAATCACGTTGAGTACTTTTCCTAGGAATTACGATTGCATACAAGGGATATGCAATCGGATAGAGTAGCTAAGGGTGGGGGTGGGACTGAACCACAATTGGATGCATTACTTAGTGATTGTGAAGCATAACTGGAGAATTGACTAGCAATTGCTTGAATAAGCTTCACAACTGCGAAGAGGATGTAACTTGCACCAGTTGCAGGTTTTGAAAGGAGAAACAAAAGGAAAGAAATGCTTCGAATCACCACTTAAAATGCATTTAGGGTGGTCTAACTTACGCAAACAAACTATGCACGAACACCCAAAATGACATTCTGGACTCAATAGTGCTGACCAAATTAGAATTCTAGGTCGTTTCTGGAAAATATTGACCAGGTCAACCCTTAGGCCTAAAATCATAAAATTCCCCTAACATCTACAAAATTCAATAACAGGTTTGAGAAACAAAGCAACACTGCCACTAGCCTAGAAATCCATTCTGGATTGAAGTGTCAGAATTCCGTTCCGACACTCCGAACACTAAAATACAACTCAAGATCAAACTTAGGCCATAAACATAACTAAAATCCATGTATTGCAAATGGAAACTCTAAAACACAAACTTAGGGTAAAAATTGACTTTTTTTGGCATTCTGGAGCTAACACAACTGTCTAAATATAATTATAAGTTCATCTTGAAGAAAAGTTTACTTTAGTCAGTCAATACTTAGTTTTAGGCTCTACAACAGGCATTTTGAGATATTTCTCAACCAAACCGAAAGAAAATCTAACTACCGGCCCCAGTAAGTCTTAAATGACTTAGGACAACTACTGGAAAGCTTTAGAATGGAAAATGTTGCGCATTTATCATAAATTACCATAAGGGTCATTACATAGGCTTATATATTGGTATCAAGGTGACTCTAGCTTATTTATCAATGTCAAGGTTGATACGAATCGATATATGAGGTGCACGAATTTGGATGATAAGATGTGAAAAGTAAAGATATGATGAAATTATCAACTAAACAGAGTAATAAAGTAAATAATCCCAAAAGAAATGATTGGATGAGAAAGGAAGAACAGAAAGATACCTGAATCCACGAATATCGAATGGAGAAGTGAATTGTAATTCACATAATGAAATTAAATGATTCCATTATGAATGAAAATAAAGAATTACTAAAACAACAATTAGATCGAACCCATTGCTAATTCTAGAAGTTAACCCTACAATCTACCCTAAAAGTTCTAATAGCTTCAACAAAGTCTTCTGACTTTTAATCTCAACTCTCAAAATGTCTAATCTTCTTAAAATAAACCAAGGAAAAATATTTATACTAAAAGAAGTTTTTATAAATTACACTTTATTCCAAAAGTACCCTAATGCTACCAAGTAATTCTTCAATTTTTGAATCCATCACATCGATCCCTCAAGTTTGGGTCTCATCATTCAAGTCCTTGAAGTCTCAAATCTTTTCCAGGCTATCTTCCAAAACTGAGATTGGTCTTATTGATCCATGGATTTATAATTTGGAACTCATTTTGTCCCTTTTCTATTGCACAAGGCTTGGATCATCTTTGTTACGCCTTGAAATATCAATCTAGCATGATTGGTGTCATCCATGCTCGTATCATCCTCTCCTTCTTGAAAAGGATTCATCCTTGAATCTGAAACTGAATAAAACAAAAGAGGAACACAAAACACACATCTTTTCATGGTATGGGGGTTAGTACAATTGTTCGCGTCAAAGAACGCACACCAACAATTTTAAACAACCATGGATAACCAATTCTTCTGCCACACCCTTTCAAACATGATAAAGTATAAGGCATAAGAAACATTGACATTACAAGAATTAATAGCAAAAGAATCCTCAAAGTAGGACAAAAATTTTTAGAAAAGTCACATGCTATTTGAAAATAATGAAAACTTACCATCCACATTGAGCTGGAACCCCAACTCAATGCAGGTGTCATCATAACAAAGAGGTAATCTATAAAGGCTCTAAAAAACCAATTTCCTTCAATATTTTTCCACTCTTAAACTCATTACAAAAATCAAAACTCATGCCAAGTACATTATCACAAGTGGAAACAACAAAAGAAGAAAACAAGTTGCCTTGTGGAAAGAGGTCACCTCTCTTGCCCCAACAATCCTTTAAAATGAGCGGGCTTCCACATGAATCCTAATCATATACTAGAACCTACCTATCTCATTTAAGGTGGCAATGATCATCAATCATGGGGTGGATACCTAGACGGTTACATGGACTCACCCAAGTTAGGTCTTGCTTGGTATGTTGACCAAGCTCATCCAGACGTAATTCACAACAAAATATATCACCGGGGTCAAATGGGAAAGACCCTCAATCATTTTGGTTTAAAGAACACCCAGTTACCCTATGGTATCTTTACTTGCATACAACATATATTTCAAAGCAACACAAGTATCGTCATATGAAAATAGGTAGCATAGGAAGGTATCCATTAAATGAACTTCATCTTATGTGTCCGTATGAATAGAAATACTTTTTTATGCAAGTACATTATGGATTTAACTCAAAAAAGGATCACTCAATGATGAAGAATTAATCATAATACACATATCACCTTCCTTTTCCGCACTATCCATTTAAACTAATGTACTACCATTTCCCATTGGAAGGGCTCCATTATCGAAAGGTGTGTCATCCTTCCATATTAGGTTGTTAAACAAGCTAAAACCTCCAAAGTAAGTTACATGTCCAACACAAAAAGATATCTGACTAGGTACATCTCCTACAACTAGGCAATCATCAAATAAAATATTATCCTTGAAATTATACTCCAATGCCTTAGTCCTTTGATTATAATTAGAAAAGGTATCATAAGTAAAGGAATAAATATAAACGTTTAAGAATCTTACATAATTGCTCTCAATATCAACTCTAGTAACTAAACCACTATAATAAGGTTGATTAAGCATTTTATCTAATCCCTCATGTAGTGGAACTTTGTCATCCTTAAGTTGACCATCAACAAAACAAAATATGCTAGTTGGTAACACTACAGTCTCAAAAGATTCAAGAACATTATTTTCATACATAGAACCAACTAGCTCAGAGAAATCATTCTCAAGATAAGGACTCCTAATTTGACACAAACCACTATTATAACCAACTTAATACCAACTCATGTTTATACAAGAATAAAGCAATTCATTATCATATTTATCAAATAAAGGTGGGGTATCATGTCCAAATTAAGAATATTAGCATCAACGCATTCACCATTCGGGTTTCTTAAATGTTAAAGAAATTATCACACTCTTCACCAAAAAGGTTCATACCTACTACAAGATAATACATTTTTATCTATAGTACCAGTGTGGACATTAGGGGGACTCAAATAGATCTTACTAGAAGACGCAACTCGGCCATCAAAAGGATTAACTAATGTGACAACACATTCACAAGCCACATTATCTATAGTATTCAAAGAGCTATTCAACATGAAATATGGTAGGGAACCATTAAATTTATAAGTGCTAACACTAGGTGGACACAAACTCAACATCATCCTCGAGCATCAAAGTGCTACCATAGTCACAAAAAAAATGTATCATCAACACAATACAAAGAACTATCTAGCAAAGGTGAGCTATCACACACACTCAAGTTAATAACATGATCGTTTATACTACTCAGATTGTTGAGTTTAGCTACCATACCTTTAAGCACATAAAAAAATCTTCTTCTTTGATATATTCTTTGGAGAACTCTTGACATTTTATTGATCTTTCAAGTGCTTCATGGTTCTCCATGCAATGAGGCTTTTCATTCGGATTTCTTATGAGGCCACCTATATAAGAATCATAAAACTAGAAGAAGAAAAGTTAGTGTAAGCTTGTGACAACTCACTCACGTCCCTCCTCACAACCTCTCCTTTTTCCACTCTAGAGTTGCCACATCACTCCCCTACTCCTCTCAATCTTGTCTCTTAGTTTTATTTGAGTTGCGACAAGGGCCAAGGATTTTCGATAAAGGAATAGTAGTTCCCTTAAAATCAAGACTCCATTTGGTTGGACTAGGAGTTGATGATTCAGTTTTTATGATCACCTCCTTAGTATCAATAGAACATAGTGCGTCATTTTTAGAGTTATGCGGAGACTCCTTTATTTCACCCTTGGAAGGAGTTTTCGACAAGATTTTTACGCCAGCCTGTATTTGTTTGCACAATCATAAGGCCTTGTAAAACTCTTCCTTCAATGCACGTACTCCTCTCACCCATTCTTCTTATGTGGATTCCTCTGGAAGAGGTATTAATTATTGTGGTCCCATTCATAGTGATGCCAAGAAGAATTAAATAAGATCCTATGCTCTTCAAACTAGGTACTCCCCAAAAGAAGTTTACAACTTTGAAATGCAAGGATGTCAAACCAATCCTCTTCTTGATATTAGCCAAGCGAATAGAGTACCTTCACATAACTAATATCCACCTTTAGCCGGATATGGGTATTGCCTTTTCACCCAAGGTAGTCCCAACCATTTGACCCGTATGAGGTGTAATGTAGTTGTCGATACTATGATTATTAAAATAAAACACAAACCCCTAAAAACCAAACATACCTACATTAATGTTATACATTGGTCGTATTGAGACCCTCTCAGCTTGAGCCCTTTTCTTTACCATACTCTTACTTTGGTCCATATGATATCCTAAAGTTGGTGCCCCATCTACCCTTCAATTCCCTTGAGATAGATAGGAAAATGTACAAGACGGGGAATAGAATGCTGCTCCACACCTTTCTATCCTTATTGACTCCCTTTCTTTGAATGCACCATTATGACTCAAACATCCTACATCAGCTTTACCGGACTCACACTCATATTCTCGAAGTCATCCTCACGTATAAAAGGACTATCATAGTCCTTATAGTACTCTCTTTCATATCCATGAGTTCAATCTTTGTACTGTTGAAACTCATCCTCGGGTCTATAAGATCCATCAGAGACATGTAGCATTCACCTTAATATTAGTGAGTTTCATTACCATACTCAGAACCATCATCGGTACAGACAAATTCACTAATGTCATCGCAACCATAAAATGAATTCGTGAATGTCATTTTTAACCTTATACCCTTTATGTACCTACAAAACTCAACAGACAAATTAGTATAAAAAACCTCACACCTCTCGTATTGAAATTCTCTCGATGTACCTAAACGTGCTCTTCCAAAGTTGATAAAAAACTAACTCAACCAATCACTTAGGTATTATTCTTATTATTTGTGAAGGAATGGATTTTTTCAAATCAAAAAATAGATAAATAAAAAAATAAAAAGACTACAATCAATAAAGTCCAACGAATATATTAAATGAGAAAACCTAGAAAGAAGTACCACAACTCAATGGAAACTAATTAACAACTAAGTAGGATCATTACAAGTCATAAACTTGTTTTCGAAATCAACATAATATATTAATTAGAAAATAAATGAAATAATGGAATAAGGAATTGAAATGAGGTAAGGAAGATTTATACAACCAAGTTTAGATAACTTTTGGACCTTTTTTAATCATCCTTGACTCTATGGGAGAAGGCGGACCGCCATCTAAGAGCCGCTATAGCCATCTAGGGTAGAAACAAACTTGTGAAGATTTCCACCGATGTCCCCCTTACCTTGATCACCTTCTAGGATGTCCTGGCTGCCTAATTGGACAGTGGGCCGTCTTGGACATAAAGCTTGAAAACCTTGCATGGGATGTTCCTTTGTGGTCCGTCTTTGTAATTGTGACCGTTTGCTTATTCAAAATGCTAATTTCACATGTACTTACACCATTTCATACACAAATTCAAACCTAATTTTTATCAAACAACACCAAATTAGAAGATCATCCACTAAGTATCTATGAAAACGAATTTTTCAAACTTTTCCAAATCAACTTAGCTTTGAACAAAATTTGATATCTAGGGTTCTAATGACTTGTGAAACAAGATTATCAACCTTTAAAAACAAAATAAGACTTTGACTTAAGGATGACAGATCAAACGTACTAGTTCTTCATCCTCTTCACATGAAGATATGAAGTATACTCAAGAATAGTTGTAACTTTAAAAAAACCCAACTACCCTCAAACAAACTCTATTTTTCCAAAATTTCAACCACGTTCTCTCTTCGATTAAGGGGAAAACCCTCACTACTTTTTATGCACAAAACATGCCCGAAATTGATATCCCCAAGAACCCTAGTTCAACACCTTCAATAACTTCAAGGTTAACAATGGTGAACGGAATAAAACCAACCTAGACTGACTCGAAATTGAAGACTTAGATACTAGAACACTAGGTAACGAGAATCTAATGTTCAAAAATTCAAAGAACAATATAAAACTCGAAACTTATGAAAATTTTCAAAGAATTTCGATTTTGTTCCATTTTTTACTGTTCTATTTATGAACTGAGGGTTGCAATTCGAAAAAATGAATTACTAGCCTAAGCTCTAACATGAAATGATGCAGATCGATATATGAGGCATAAAAGTTTTGATGACAAGATCGCTATGGCCCTTAAAATAGGACCCACTGAAATAACATTGATGCCTCTACCTCTTCTCGTTTTGCCCACATGATTCAAAATAAAGGGCCTTCATAGAGTTATCATGATATACCATGGCCTGAAATAGTTGACCATCAGATACTAGCAAAGCAACTGCCTCACAAATCATGTCTCTTATCCCTTAAGTAAATCTTCTAACTCTCTCTACCTCAGTAGGCATAAATTCCACGCCATAAATTGATATCTGGTGGAATCGAGCCTTATACTCTGCTGCCGAAATTGATCCCTTTTCAAGCTTCCTAAACTCCTCTCTAAAGCTCTCTTCCTTGGCCCTCGATACTAACTTTCTCATAAAAACATCATAAAACTCAGTCTAATTCAGCTGAGCTAAACTTACTGGTCTACATATAACAAAGTACCCCCACCACTTCGTAGTTGTAGGTGGTGAAAGCTACTCCGTAGGTCTTTAAAACACCAAGGTTTCTCAAACTCTCCTCGCACTCAACAATGAACTCGTGTGAGTCATCCCCTGGGACATCATAAACCGAGGGGGACCCAACCTAAGAAATCTACTTAGGAGTTTCTACTTCGAATATGTCATTGTTGTTTGCTGCTCAACTACATGACCAGCAACTGGTACCGGGAGGACTTGATCAAGTGTAAGAATATCTGCTAGAGCAATAGGAGGAACTGGCTTTATTGAAAGAACTGCAATTGTAGGCTATAGTGCTAGAAAAATTATCTATGTCCCATCGGTAGGGGAACAACATAGGGACTGAGAAACTTCCATAAGATGTTACGAATATCTAGAGGAGGTGCTGCAATATAAGGTTGAATAGGTGCTACAGTAGGTGCTGCAGGTGGTACTGCAATAGGTACTGATGGAACCTCTGGTGTTGCAGCAGGAGTAAGTATCTCTGCTGGACTCTGTCAGGAACTCTACTAGTCTTTTTTTTTTGTGAAAGAATGTGTATGAGGCATCTATGAAAGAATAAGGACACTTAGTGTGGCAGATAAGAAACCATCAAGGATGTACACACGACATGGATTCATAAGAAAGGGTTAATTTCCTATAGTCACTATAGCCTCCCGAAGATAAGTAACTAATGTCTCCGCGACGATCCGCTTGAATCTGCTAGATATTAGTTCTATACACCGGCATCGACTAACCTAGTGCTCTAATACAATTTTTTCATGGCCCTAATTTTCATATCACGATGGCACCTACTTTACCACCAATAGGATAACGAACCCTGTAGTCTGAAGCTGAAATAAAGGACCACTATAACAAAAGTAGAAATCACAAGTATAATAAAATAAATTGTACTTGGAAAATAAATAATCAATGTAGAAAAATTACTATGAGTGGACATTACCCAAAACCCGATAGTCAAGTTATACAAAACCTCTAAGTGTATAATATGAAATAAAATTCTAATGTCCAAGTATATCCGTAAACATAAGGAGATCAACCCAATACTGAAAAGAAGGAAAAACCTAGAAGCTAAGCTCACCTAGAATCTCTGGAAGAAAAAGGGTCAGCATGAGCAACATTCTGTGAATCACGATCGATCACCTGTACTTGGATCTTCACATGGGAAAGTGTAGTATGAGTACAAGTTGCCAAAGCAACCCGTACCCAGTAGGTTTTGAAGGATCACTAGGAACATAATAATAATAAAAGAAGTAAATAACATAGATAATAAAAAGGGTCATAGAAGAAAATAATATATCAATTAACAAGTAAAACATGTCATCGCTAGCTAATCACATAACAGGATTTAAGGCAATGAAAAAAAGACATACCTGGAATCCTTGCAACAATATATGTGAATAATAATAATAAATAATCAAAAGTCAAGAGTCAAGTAGAAGAGAGGAAGAGAGTATGGATAGTATACCTATAACCTCAAGTAATACAGGAAACACTAATGAGATGATACAACACATAAAAGCCCACGTAATCAGAACTAGCCAATAATCAATAATATCAATGGAGCAGTAAAAACAATAATGTAATAAACTTATAAACACTAAACCCCCCCTCCATATGGAATGTGATGTACACAGAAAAAATGCTCACCTATTGGCCTCCCATACAACCAGGGGTATACTGAAGAAAACAAGTACAAAATATAAATACACAAAATGATGTAATATATTCTCTACTATCATCATATCCTCACGTCCCATACTATAGGCCTCAAAGGTATAAAATATGGCATTCAATTCCTCATATATATCAATAGTCTTAGTAAGTCGTAATTTCAACAAGTCATGGCATCCCATAGCTCAAAAGTCCAAATGTCGGTAGACGATGGTGTTCCATGCCTCAACAGCTATAATGTTCATAGGTTATCGAATCCCTCACCTCAAAAGTCGTAATGTTGGCCAATTATGGCATCCTACGCCTTAAAAATATGTATCATCAAAGACCTCAAGGGAACTGCATAACAAATCATCCAAAACAAGTATATGTTACAGTATCAAAATTGGTACTCACTGTTATACAACGATGGGAACAAGTGTCAACGGATGTACTCACTACCAAACAGAGTCTGTCTCAAGTCCTAAAATTAGTTAATCAAATAATATTTCCTGGTGCCAGGGTGTAAAGTCTGGTCTAAATAATGTAGAAATAGTGGTACCAAGTGCTCAGCACACCATTGAGTCTATAAGTGTTAAAAGCTACTTAAACTTATATTATTATTAGAATATTCAAAGTTATTAGTTTATGTCATTATCCGTTATCATTACTAAAATTTCACATGTCCTTCAAAGCATGCCTATCCACCTGCTCTCAGCTGTTAATCCTCCTAATTATGTGCTACAAAAGTTACACAAACTAATGTCATATTTCTTTTGGTCCAACACAGTGGGAGCTAGAAGCAGGCACTGGGATAAGTGGATTGATCTATGCTTACCAAAGCAAGAAGGAGGAATAGGGTTTAGGTCCTTCATGGATATATCAAAGGTTCTATGTAGTAAACCTCAAAGTATTGTGTGGTTTAGGTCACCTGTGGTTTCTAGCTTCCAGCATGGTTTGTCTGCCTCTTCTTGTCTTGTAGGCACTTGAATTGTGTACAATATGTGCTCAGCTATGTCATCAGGCAGTATTCTTCTCAGCAATTGTTCCTTCCACCTGTTTCCTTCCACAACTTCTTCCACCTTTGTTATTGATTCATCACACCAGAATTCAGTTGGAGTGGAAAAGTATAAGGCTCCAAGTCCAGTCCAGTTGTCAAACCAGAAGTGTGATGAGCCCCTCCTTAGTTTCCAATAGATTTGATGTTCTATTAAGTCTCTAACTTCCAGCATTTTCCTCCATACATGAGAGCCTTCCTTCCACTGAGCCACTACTGGATTGAGTTTTTTGGAGTACTTGTTGCTCATAAATGTACTCCATAGTGTTATTTTAGTCCTGAAGTTCCACCATAGTTTAGAGAATAGAGCCTTTGATACATCCATTAAGGACCTAAACCCTATTCCT
>JBDJHY010285104.1:0-10151 GCA_039654485.1 Withania somnifera
CACCTTGAAACTCATTCTAGATGTTGTGTGGGCTAAAAGAAATGTGTAAGTGAATTTTCACAGAAATCTAGAACTGGCAATATTTCATGAGTCCTTCCATGGTCGTGCAAGGCTTTTATATACCATGAAACTCATCCAGTGTTGCTCCTTCCAGGCATGATGTTCCTTTAGTTCGACAGATCCTTAGATGGATTGTGATAACCTTTAATGTTGTATCACATGAACCTTGATATTGACCTAAGATTTCAATTTTTTAAAAGTGTGGAATGATTCCACAGACCTTTCCAATGTCCATGAAACTGGTAATGATTCATTGAATGAACCGCCGAAAGTACCCAAGTGTTATTTTAATCAATTTTTTTCTAAGATGTTTTTGTAAATAATTAATACATGTTATTTTGGATTAGAAAACACTTATTATATAAATCCCAAGCACTTATTCCAAAATACTTTAGGCTAATCAAATTAAAACGAGGCTTATTATCTGAATTTCTCTCAAGAAGCATGGCTAGGGTTTCAATAGGAGTTCATAATTATAGCAGTGTATTCACCAATTTATCACCATAAAGTGCTCTAATGAAGTACAATGGGCTATGATCATGTAATTGTTTCATTCTTGTTCACAAAAATCTTTTTCTAAAAAACATTTTAAAGATGTAGAAACATGTCTAGGATTTTAAATTGATATAAATTGAAAAATTACTTACTTGATGATTTCTTGATATTTTCAAATAAAGTAACGGAGTGTGCATGTAAATTTCTAAATTCTTGAAGTCCTCATGAGTTAGCATAATTTTATGAAAGTTAATGAAACTTTAAGAAAAGCTTTGAAAGTATGAATTAAGTAATGATTTGAAGTCTATCCTTGAAACTTTATATGAGAATTGAAGTAACATAATATTTTACTTTTACATGGATTTAACCCCATTCATAAAGCATGTTTAAATTGAGATGTTTTTGATAATTAACATTAGTTGAAGAAATTTATTAATGTTTATGGTTAACTTTATAAGATAAAAGTTATGAAGTTAATGAAGAGTCATAATTGACTAAGTTTATCCGATCAATTGTTATTGATGATTATGATAGCTTGGCAAGTGGTTTTCATGGAAGGTGAATTCTTCTATTCATGGAAACTTGATTATGAACATAAAGAAAGTAATTTTTTTATGGGAGCGGTATTAGCACCAAGGGTTAGAGAGAAGGTCAAACCACCCATAAAACTGCATAGCTTAATGTAGGGATATATATATTCTCATTAAGTTTATATTTCATAGACTAGTTGGATTAACTAAGTCAAATATGTAGGTTCATTCCATTTTGAAAGGTATGTAACCCCTCTAAGTCGGGTTATACGTAGTCCTCATTCTTTACTCCTAAGTTAAATTAGTTATAGAAACTCCTAGAGCCAAGTAACATTGGCAATTTAAAAGAGAAGAAAGTGAAAGAGCGTTTTTAATTAATTTTTTATCTTTGTTAAAAACTAATGAAGTTGAGATATTTAACTGAATTTCCTTTTAATTTTTAGACTCTAAATATTTTTAACTATTTTATTATAAACTTTTAGATTGCTTAGTTGACTAAGAGCTGAAGTTGGGTTATTCTTCATGCATTGAACAAAATTTATCATTTACTACTGTATAACGTATTTTTATACCTATTCAAGTACTCAATGCATATTCATGTATTGATTCTACTCGTATTTCATGTGTTTAACCCATGTAGATACTGCAAATTATCCTGAAATTTAATGTTGAAAATACTTTCATCCTTAGAAAATTATAAGATTGGTGAATCTTCATAGGATTCAAGGTCCTGCCAATAGAGTGGCTTTTATTTTTTTATCTGAAACATGGACATTTTCTTTATTTATTATTTCATTTATTAGAGACTAGTTAGTAAATTGTTGTGCTAGTATTCAATTATTTAGCGAGTAGATGCTTTTAGAATGAGTTGTGTATTTTTAAGACTTGAGTTTATTTATACTTTGATTTATACAATTTATTGATATTGTGAGGTTCCCGTTACACTTCTGATATAATTTATATTGCTTTAACTGAGTGATGTGATTACATCTTTACATGGCCTAAGTGTTTCTTTAGAGGCAGCTAGGGAAACCTATTAGTTGAGAATGGTGGTCCTGCCCAGGGGGTGAGTTTGAGGCATGAAAAGATTGGTATCAAAGGACTAGGTTCATAGAGTCCTAGGAGATATCTAAAAGCTAGCATCAACTAAAATATCAGTTCTGGGTATCAATGCAACACATCTATGATTGAGAGGATACTAAATTTTTAGGAAAGGTTTCCATTTATTGATGTCTACCTCGTTCTTTGGAGATAACTCATAGATATTTTCTCTTTTTTCTAATTTATTCTTTATACATGTTAGATCATGCCACCATACATACAACCATATCATTAGGATACACACATGAATAATCAAAACCAAGAACTATTATTTACATAGCCTCAGTATCCATACAACATCACCAACACAAATTCCTAAAATATTATACATTTTATAGCTTAGTAAGTGATTGCATAGGCTCAATAGCTAGTCCTATTCTGGTTTCTTAACCGGTAGTTTTTTATGCTGGAGAACTTTATTGAGGAGGTTATCAAATTTGTGACATAATGAGCGTACTGGATGTTCATATGGGTTGACTTGGCAGTTTATTAGCTAAAAGAGGTTTCCAGTCTTTTTGAGATCTATGGAGGAAGAGTAGGGGAGTTGGTATAGCTCTTCCATCTTTGGATGAGTTTGAGGAACCATTCATTGGTTGATTCTTTCCTAGAGAGAAGAAGCATGAAAGGGATAGAAATTTCTTATGCTTAGAGAAGCGCTCCATGTATGTTACTAAGTATAGTATGAGTTTTACTAAGTTGTAAAGGTATGCTCTAGAGATGATTATTGATATGCAAACCAGTATAATATGTTTATGTCTGGTCTTTCTCCTCTTTTGATTTAGGTGAAAAGGGAACCTATGTTGAGTAATGGTATAGATGTAGGTTGGATAATGGTGCATCTTGAGCATATACCAAACAACAAAGTAAATGCATAGAGATTCATCGTAGAAAGAGGGATAATACTATTTATTCTGTATCTAATCATCATAAGTTAGATGCTTTTATATAGAAGCAACAGTAGTAGGGTCCTATTGGACCATCCCACGTCTTCGTTTAGTGCTCCATCATAGAACTTCAGCCCTATAAAGAGCTAGTAATATAGTCCAACCTAGTCTATTTAGTAGAGTAGTCCTCTTATATGTTATATATGTGGTAGTGGAAACATGGGTCAGTGTAGAGCAGGGATGAATATGTATTCTAGGTGGTTCCATCTAGGTCACATTCGTTTTGAATGTCCTTCAAAGAATTTTTATTTATGTGGAATTCAGGGCATAGGCAAAGGTATTTTCCCACTATCAAACATGATGGTTCCAGAATACAGGGTATTCCAACATTATTTCTAACATCACGTCAGCTTCAACAAGGTGTTTCTACTTCTACTACTATAGGTAAGTGACAAAATGTTTGTATTCTTTGAGTTTTCTACATGTTCCGGTGCAGTCAGTTGATATAATGACAAGTATGTTGAGATTTTGTGATGTGGATGTGTATGCATTGTTAGACTTTGAGCTATCCTTTTTTTTTGTATATTAGTGTGTTTGTCAATAGTTTTGTATAGATTAAAAGTTTTTATCTGAGTTATTATTTTTTTTCATGCCTGTTGGTCATCCTATTTAACTGAGAGAGTCTATCGTAGTAGTCCCATTTTTATTTGTGGATGGTTGTTATTGTTGATTTGCATGAGTTAGACATTTTTGGGCATCGATTAGCTCTATTAATGTAATATGTTGTTGATTGTAGGACTAGAGTTATCTATTTCAAAATTCTAGATATCCCCATCCATAAGTGGCTAGGGTAGTTAAGTTGGTCCTAAGGGTATATTTATCTCCTATATGAAAGATAGGAAGATAACTGTTAAGGGGTGTATCTATGATCTTGTTTTAGTTCGAGACTTTAAGTCCCAGACTTTTGATAACAATTTTTTCATGTAGTAAGAGATTTTCTTGATGTGTTCTATGAGGATTTACCTAGAGTCCTACCTGATAGAGGGATAGAACTTGGCATAGATATTTCTGTGCAGTGGACCGTTTTCTATTCTGCCATATAGGATGGCACCAGCTGACCTTAGGGAGTTGAAGGACCAATTCGCAGATCTTTTAGACAAGGGGGTTAGTCGTCCTAGTGTGTCTTTATAGGATGCCCCTGTATTGTTTGTGCATAAGATATATGGTTCCCTTTGTATGTGTATTGATTATCATTTGCTAAAAAAAGTCACTATCAAGAGTAAGTATCCCATTCCAAGTATTGACAACATGTTCAATCAATTGCAAGGTGCTAGCTACTTCTCATATATTAATATTTGTTCCTTCTATCATCATCTTAAGGTTAGAGAGATAGATATTCCTAAAAGATATTTTTGGATGTGTTATGGCGATTTTGAAGTTTGTGGTTATGTCCTAAAAATTGATTACTGCTCCAGCAGTTTCATGGACCTTATGAATAGGGTTTGAAAGCCCTACTTGGACTTTTTTGTGGTTGTCATTGTTGATGATATTCTGGTTATTCTAGAAGTAGCAAGTAGCATGCATAATATCTTCGAGTTATTCTTCAGATTATTAGAGAGGTATGCTATGTTTTCTATGTGCGAGTTTTGGCTTCATTTCGTTGCTTTACTTGTTCATATCATTTGAAGTAAGGGTATTCGAGTGGATTCTCATAAGATTGATTTGTCTTAAATTGGTTGACGCCGTAGTTTTCTAAGTCTAGATAGGTCTTATCATAGATTTGTCTAGGAATTCTCTTCCATTGTTTCTCCATTGACTCATTTGACTCAACATAAGGTGCACTTTGAGTGGTCTCACACATGTGAGATGTGTTTCCAACAGTTGAAGTCTATGTTGATATCAGCCCCAGTATTGACTTTGCAAGAGGCTTCTCAGGGTTTTCTGGCATATTTTGTTGTATGATTAAGGCTTCTGAGTTAAAATAAGGTGGTAATGTATGATTCTAGACACCTTAAGACTCATTAGAAGAATTCTCCTACTCATGATCTTGAGTTCGCAATGAGTTTTTCTTTGATGTTTTAAAGAAACTACTTTTATGTAGTTCAGGTAGATGTCTTAAGTGGTCATAAGAGTTTGTAGCATATGTTTGAGCAGAATTATATAAATCATTGTCAGAGAATATGGCTTGAGTTGTCTAAAGGTTATTACTTGACTATAAAGTGTCATCTGGGCATGGACAATGTAGTGTATGATGCCCTTAGTAGATTACCTTTGGGGATTTTATCTCATGTATATAAGGATAAAAGGAAGAATTTTTAGAGGTTCACAAGCTTACACACCTTGGATTCATATTGATGTATGTAAAGGGCAGTGGTATGCTTGTTGAGAAAACTTTTAATCATCTCTCATAGTGGAGGTGAAGGAGAAACAAGATAGTGATCCGATTTCGGTGCAGCTAAAAGACACACCCCATAAGCATAAATTATTGGTTTTCTCTAAAGGGGGAGATGGGTTCTTTGTTATTAGGTTTTTTTGTGTGTGAAATTTTTAAGGTCTGATAGGGAGTATTATGTCAGAGGCTCATAATTCCTAGTATTATGTTCCTCTGATCTACGAAGATTTAAACAGATCTAGAGAGGTGTATTGCTAGAAAGCTATGAAGAGGGACATATATGAGTTTCTGGCTAAGTTGACCTAACTTTCAGAAAGTTATGGTAGAGCACTAGAGACCATCAGGTGAGAAGCCATAGTTTGAGATTCCGACCTGGAAAGGGTAGGCGATTAATATGGACCTTATCGTCGATATACTGTTATCCCAGAGATATGATTCAGTATGGGTGATAGTGGACTGAAAGACTAAGTCCGCTCTCTTATTACAAGTTCAAACCAATTAGTCAGTAGAGTAGTATGGTAGAGTGTATTAGTAACAAATTTTATGCATATTGTTCCTTTGAATATCATTTCATATAGATTTCCATAGTTCACATCTCTGTTTTAGAGATCATTTCAGATGGGTCTTGGTACCCAAATATATTTCAGTACAACTTTTCATTTGTAGACAGATGGACAGGATGAGATGACTATTCAGACTTTGGAGGACATGCTGAGGGTGTACGAAATCAATTTCAACGATATGTGGGTTGAACACCTACATTTTTATTGAGTTTTTAATATTTACTATCCGAGTATCCAAATTGCCCCATTTAAGGAACTTTATGGGAAACAATGAAGGTCTCATATTTATTGGTTTGAGGTTGGTGAGGCGGCTAGAGTAGGGCTAGATTTTGTTCTTGATGCTGTAAAGAAAGTCCAGACTACTCAACAAAGTTGAAGATAGCCTATAGTAGACCGAAGTCCTATGTAGATATAAGGAGAATAGAGTTAGAGTTAATGATAATGATTGTGTATTTCTAAAGGTGTCATCACATTTTGTAAGAAGCATAAGTTGAGTTCGAGATATATTAAGTTGTAGCGCAAGAAAAGTTTCCTATGAATTAGACCTTCAAGTAGAGATATTAGCGGTTTAGCCAGTTTTCCATATATCTTTTTTAAGGTAATGCATGAGTGACCCATCTTTGATAGTTCCAATCGAGGATATTGGTAATCGTAATAGCTTGGCCTATGAGGAGGTCACTGTTCAGATTATGAATAGGAGCTTTCATAGAATGAGGAATAAAGGGGTAGCATCAGTTAAGGTTCTATAGAGAAACCAATCATTTGAGGGAGCTATATAGGAGGCAGAGGCCGACAGGATGTACAGATACTCATATTTATTCACTTGTAGTTCCACGTCTTTGTGAGGTAATAACCTCTCCATTAATTTTGTGTATATTTTAGTTCATTAGCATGTATCCCATAACATTCATAAGTCCATTAAGTATATCAATGCAAGAGTTAGGTAGAGTTGATTTCAGTTGAAGCATTAGTACATGAGTCCTTACTTGTTCATTTATGTTCTCATAGATGAGTTTTGATGTTGAGGTGAACTTCTGTATCTTGAATTTTGTTAGATGAGTTAGAAACAAAACCATATTTTTGTTAATATGAAGTCATGTGTAAGTTTTGTAGTAAGCTAGTTTGCTTCTTAGCCCTTTACCGCTTCTTAGTGGCTGAATTCTTAATTCGAGGACAAATGATCTCAAGGGGGAGATTTTGTAACACCTTGAAATTTGTTCTAGAGATTTTGAGGTATAAATAAAGTGTATCTATGAATTTTCACAAAAAATCTTGAACTGTATTGTTTCATGAGTTGTTCCATTGTCCTTGAATGGGTTCCACAAAATGTGATATGAACCATGAAATTCGTATAGTGTTTCTCCTTCTAGGAATGATTTTCTCGGATCAGATGGAAACTCACCAACTTCTACTTCTCCTTAGGAATGCAAATCAAATCAATCATGGACATTTAGATGGCTGGTTTGACATGCATGGTAAATAACATGCAACAAAAATGTATAAGATTAGTACATGGAAAATAATGAGAACATAAGATTATGACAACAATATGAAATAATAATTTTCTCAACATAAATACATGTACATCATGAACTAAAGATATTCAATGCATGAACAACTCTGACTCTAACTCTTGAAATCAGGAAGCAATAATATGCAATAATATAATTTATTAGTAAACTACAACTTTATACTATGCTAACATAAAAATATATAAAACTTTAGTTTCAAAAGAACTGTTAACCTCAATGTAAATAGGAGGCTCATAATTAGACTACGAATAATCATTTATTTAGTTATGACAACTTCAAGTCTGACTTTGCATTACAAATCTCAATGTCCAATTATTAGGCAAAATATGACAATTTGAAAATAAACCTTACCTTTCTAATAAATAGGTAAAATTTAGTAAAATACTACTTCTTATCCATTTTTATATTGGTAAGTGGATTATCCCCAATTGACTAAGCGAAATCTACCATGATTTTGTTCAACTAAATAACGGACCTCAGCTATGATTTATTCCAAATGATTGAGTGACCTTTTCCATGATTTACTTTAATGATTAAGTGATCTTTGACATGATTTATTTCAAGTGATGAAGCGACCTCTACCATGATTTAGTTAATGATTAAGTGACCATGACCATGATTATTATCATACGAAAAAGTGACCTTACCACAGCCCCAGTGGACAAAGTAATTATCTTATTAACAACATATAATCTCTTCATAGACATGCCCGTTCTTCCTACAAATTTTGTTACAATTCAAGTAATCCAAGCATTTTTCTCAAAGGATTGTAACTATAACTTTAACTTGAATACCCACAAGGTCAAATATCATGATTTCCTCTTATTAGTTCTAAGTCAAGTTTAGTATTCTATAAAAAAAGTAAACTCCTGAATTCATAATTCTCACTATATACATATCCAATAATGATAAATACAACCATCTATGCAAACCTTTTAAACTTCATACTTCCGTTAAAAATTTATATGAATATTAAATATAGAATTTAAGGAAATTTAAGACAATATATGATGTGAAGACTTTATAAAACCTCAATAAATAATGTTCATGACCACATAACGAAGAAAAAAGCACATGTTGTTACTAGTAAACATGACTTGTGTATTCAACTTCAGATTCTGGACAAGTATTAGAGTTTCTCTTTCCTATATTATAGATTTCATGAACACGACTTATGAATCAAAGGTTTATGTGATTCATTATATAAAGTAAATAACCTCATATAAATTACTCAGTGAATATTGGAAACATGCTTAGGAGGGATTTCATAAACATACTTGACAAATTAAATAACCCTACAATTAAACTATGATTTTTCATCTCTTAAATACGGGTTGTTGGGCGCATGGGTGAAATAAAATGAATGATCATTATCCATATACCTTTTTGGGATCCTTAGGATGCAACGAATTGGTGAGAAGATACAAATCTTGAAACTTTCATAACCCTAGGCTTTTGGGAGAGTTAAACCTACTCTTTTTCTCCTCTTTGTTTTTCTGATTATGGGATGAGTAATGGTGACAGAAGTACATAATTTTCATAAAACATAACACTTTGATAGGCCCCAAAAATGACATTTTTTAACTAGGGACAAGTCAAAGAAATATCAAAGTTAACCTTGTAAATAACAGGGAAAAGTTGTGCAAAAATACACCTGGGCATGTTACAAGCCGTGTCACGGCTCATAGAGCGCCCACTTCTCCAGAGTGACACAGTTAATGGTACGCCTAGTCTCTGTAAATTTATTCCTAAGATTACTTTTCAATGTGTCATGCTTGCTAACATGGTTCTTTACTAAAGTAGCCATAACTCTTTACTCTAAACTAAGATTGACATAAAGTTTGTTACTCATATACCTTTATATGTATAGGTTATGGGTCACATAAGTCTTTCTAGATTGGGTTATTATCCTTTAAAATTTACCAATTCATGAAACTATATGAAAACTACGATAGTAGAAAAGTTCTAAACTTAACTTTGCGCTAGGAGTTCCTTATGACTTTTATTTCAGGGTATTACAATATCTCCCCTTTGGGATCATTCGTCCTTGAATGAAAGACTTAAGCTAACACTGAGGGAAGTTACTTCAGGAGTTAACTTACTAACCACTTTAAAACATGCCTTACTCATGAACAAGCTACTCAATCACCTAAACTATCACAAAGCATGCAAGTAAACATAACCACACTCAGTGGAAGTCATGCGATGCTACCTGATACATTGGACCTTAAATAAAGTAAATCTTGATGGAGATCATATTACCTCATATTGAAGGGGAACTAATCATGTATATGAAACTGACTAAACTAAACTAGATTGCAAAGTATGTTAACTGCTTGGACTGGACTAAACCTAAACATATCATTTTGGTCTGATCAAGATTATGCTTATCAACTAAACCATACAGTCAGCAAGGAATATATATTACCTCAAATTGAAATGTAACTAATCATGTATATGACGATGACTAAGTTTAACTAGACATGCAAAGTATGTCAACTTCTTAAATTGGACTAAACATGAACTTATAATTTTTGTCTTCTCAATGGGAAGACTATCAAATGAATCATATTGAAACAAAGGAATATATATAT